>NCSK02000263.1:0-40609 GCA_002276475.2 Chlorociboria aeruginascens | reverse complement strand
CCCAAACATAGTCCAATCGAAACCGTCACAGCACAACGCACCACGCACAGCTCGTTACCTCACTGCGGAATCAAGCGCGCCCCATTGGACGGCCGCCGTGCAATACGGGACATGGGTAGAGGTTGGGCGCACGAAGGGTCAGATGCACCCGAAAGCGATGCTCCCGGCCGCAGCGTAGGTGAAGTCGTGAAGTCGTGCAGAGGTTCCGAGGTGCAGAGGAGCTGAACCCCTCGGCACCACGTCAGATGGGGAATAATACAACCGGGACTATTGCCTGTCGTCCTTCGAAGCGTCTCTGGCCCACTCCGCAAAACGTGCTACTGATTTAGACTTCTGACGTCCAATTTACACCCTTGTCGCCGCGCGGGTCCCGCCGGGGAATATTGGGCGCTGGACCAATCACGATGCTGGGAGAGGATGCACGGTCGTGTCGCGTATCTCCCCAATTGCATATGGTGCGAGGGGGCTGCGAGGGGGCTGGGCCAGGTTTTCCAGGATTGGATTTCCAGGACTTCCAGGATTTCTTCTGTCCACTTTCTTTTCACAGCGTCATCCCACCCACACCCATCCACCCACATCCGCCCCCCCTGCACAGTTTCCCTGTTCTCGACGAAAATACCACTCATAACTGCCACACCCACCACCATCTTGTCATCTCACCTCTCCTCGTCTCGTCTCGTCTCGTCTTCATCTTCCCACCTGATCGTCCTCTCCTATATTCGCGAAGAAGTCTCGTACGCGAGCATCTTCATCCTCCTTTCCCACTCCACCTCCTACCTCCCTACCTCCCTACCTCCCTACCTCCCTACCGGCCTCGTCTCAATTGTCAAGACACGACCTCCCTCTCGCAATCCTCAACCCTCAATCCTCAATCCTCAATCATGAGCAATCAAGGGGCCGCAACGACCACCCCCGATACCTCCCTGTCGGGCTTGGTCTCGACGCTGGTCCCCACCGCATTGTACGCCGTCGTCTATGTCGCCATTTTCTTAATCCTACGACGCTCGCAACGACGATGGTATGCTCCGCGAACATATCTGGGCGCATTGCGCGAGCAGTAAGTCATCCTCAACTCCACCGTGCCATGGGATGCGCGGGTTAACAGGTGGCCCAGAGAACGGACGGAACCTCTCCCGAGAGGTCTCTTTTCATGGGTAGGTCCCTTCTGGAAGATCCCGGACACGTATGCCCTGCAACACCAATCGCTCGACGCGTATCTCTTTCTTCGTTTTCTTCGCATGGTCGTGGTGGTTTGCCTCGTGGGGAGCTGCTTGACCTGGCCGATCTTGTTCCCCATCAACCTCACGGGCGGCGGAGGCCTAGTGCAACTCAATTCGATCTCCATCAGCAACATCAGCAAAGACAAAAAGACGCGCTTCTATGCTCGTAAGGATGCCCCCGAGAGCAGAATCTCTCCTTCCCCCCCCCATCAATTCCTGAAACATCGCACAGAAGTAGTCGCTAACTCGCTGATCTAGACTGCTTCGTGGGCTGGGCTTTCTATGGATTTGTGCTCCTCTTCGTCGCCAGGGAGAGCATATTCTATATCAATTTACGTCAAGCCTTCCTGCTCTCTCCCGTCTACGCCAATCGTCTCTCGGCTCGGACGGTTCTCTTTACATCCGTCCCCACGGCGTATCTCGATGAAGCGCGACTCCGAAAAGTATTCGGAGATGCCGTCAGAAACATATGGGTTGCGGCCGACTCCTCCAAAGTGGACGATCTCGTTGAAGAGAGAGATAAGGTCGCGTACAGATTGGAAGCAGCGGAGGTGAAGCTCATCAAGTTAGCGAACGGCGAACGGATCAAAGCGGCCAAGAAGAGTGCCAGCAGAGATGAGAAACCACTTGGGAATGGCGATGCCGAATCGGGTTCCCTCGCAGCTCGTTGGATCCCAAACAAGAAGCGTCCGACCCACAGGCTGGGCAAATTTGGATTGGTCGGAAAGAAGGTTGATACTATCAACTGGTCACGCACCAAGCTCGAAGTCTTGATCTCAGAAACGGCCGCTGCCCAAGCCCAGTACAAAGCGGGCGGAGCCCCCAAGATTGGAGCTGTTTTCATCGAATTTGCACACCAATCCGATGCGCAGGCCGCCTTCCAAACTCTCTCGCACCACCAAGCTCTTCATATGTCGCCCCGATATATCGGGGTCAATCCTAATGAGATTGTCGTATGTATCCCCCGCCCACAAGGATATGTCCTAATTGAGCATGTCTCATGAGTATATATTACTCTCGAGACACATTGAAAGAAGTAATTGCTAACTCCTCGTGTGTACAGTGGAAGTCGCTGAAGATCTCTTGGTGGCAGAGAGTCATCCGTCGATTTGCCGTCCAGGGCTTCATTGCGGCGTTGATAATCTTCTGGGCCATTCCAGTGGCAGTCGTTGGTCTGATATCAAACGTGACATACCTTGAAAAGTTTTCCTTCCTGACCTGGTTGGAAAAGATCCCAACCATCATTATGGGCGTTGTCAGCGGCTTGCTACCTGCCGTTGCGCTCTCTATCTTGATGTCGCTTGTGCCAGTGATCATGAGATGTAAGTTCTCCTTCGTCCGGATCGGTTTCCGCCTCCCTAACGGCAAATAGTATGCGCCAAACTCTCCGGAGAACCAAGTCTTGCCCGTGTCGAGCTCTTCACCCAGAACGCCTACTTCGCCTTTCAAGTCATCCAAGTCTTCCTCATCATGACTGTCAGTTCAGCAGCATCATCCATACTCTACTCGATCATAAAACAACCAGGCGGGATTCTAAACCTCCTAGCCACCCATCTCCCGAGTGCCTCCAACTTCTTTGTCTCGTATTTTATAGTCCAAGGCTTAAGTGTGGCATCTATGGTTCTTTCCCAAGTCGTTGGGTTTGTCATCTTCAGGATCTTATACAAATTCCTGGCCAACACACCAAGAAAGATGTACACAAAGTGGTCGAATCTCAGTGCCATCTCCTGGGGTAGCGTTCTCCCCGTATACACGAACATTGCTGTCATTGGTATGTTTTCACTCCCTTCATTTACGGTCATACCCTAACTAATATCCTCCTCAAGCAATAACCTATTCTTGCATCTCTCCCCTCGTCTTAGGATTTGCAACCGTGGGTATGTCCCTCTTCTACCTAGCATACCGATACAACGTCCTCTTCGTCACCGACAGCCAGATCGATACGAAAGGCCTCATATACCCTCGCGCTCTCCAACAATTACTCACCGGGGTCTACCTCTCCGAGCTTTGCCTCATTGGCCTTTTCGCAATTAATACTGCCATCGGTCCCCTGGTTCTCATGATCGTCTTCGCCATCTTCACCGCCCTCTTCCACATTTCCCTCAACTCGGCACTTGACCCACTTCTCTATACTCTACCCAAATCCCTCGAGGCCGAGGAAGAGTCTTTCCGCACCGAAATCGAATCCGCGTCCCGTGATGCAGAACTTAATAAAGAAAGCGGAAATGGTACCCCAGCGGTTGTTCCGACGAAGAAACCAAATTTCCTTGTTAAATTCTTTAGACCTCATATCTTCGCCGACTATGCCACTCTCCGTCGTCTCGTCCCTCAGGATTCCTTAGATGCGGATCACCTATACGAAGACACGGTCGCGAGAAATGCTTATTACCCCCCATCCGTCAAGTCGGATACACCACTTCTCTGGATCCCAAGAGACGCTAGTGGAATTAGTGCTCAGGAGGTCGCACACACCGCGAAGGTCATCCCAATTACTGATGAGGGGTGTATGTTCGATGAAAAGAATAAATTAGTCTGGGACCAAGAAGGGGCCAGACCTCCACTCTGGCAGGAAAAGATCTATTATTGATCCCTGTATCAATATTCTCGTTCCGAGGTGTTATGGTTATAAAAGTGTGGGACTTTCGAATAACGGTCATAAGGTTGTTGTGTTTCTTCGATGATGCCGAACTTTAATTATATTCATGTTAGGTGTCTAAGCGCGTAATCTTTTTATTGTGAGAACCAGGCGTGAGGGATGTGTAGATAGATACCCGGTTACAGTTAGCTTTATGATAATGACATAAATCAAATAAAGGCACGCCGTGCAACTTAGTTGTCTCTTAGGTGCATCGTACCGTATATGGGACTCGCGTTAACGACTTGCTCGAAGTTGAGTCCGGACATTTAGGAAGTGAGATTGAGTGCTGTAGATTTTTCACCCAACCATTATCTAAATTATACATCCCCTCAGTAACACTCGTCTCGCAATCCACACATCACTCTGCCCATATCCTGACATGCACATCTTGAATGCTAGAACCAATTTCTTTACCGATATATATACATATATATACACAACACGCTTATGTTAATGATTTTATCCACAGATCCCATTTTCAGCCCCTCCATATCATCTCACATCATCATATCAGATCATATCAAGGCGGTCTCCCCTTCCCCCTCTCACCCTCTCTCCCATCCCCCAGACCCCAACCAACCCGCCAGCCAACCCCCCCTCGGTTTCGGCACCGGACATTCCCTCTTCTCCCGGCCCCTCCTGTCCCTTTGTCCCTCTATATCATCACCATCATCGACATCGACATCAACATCAACATCAACATCAACATCATCACCACATTCCAGCCCCTTCTCCACCCCATCCCCACCCATATACTCCCCCCCTCCTCTTCCTCCTCCGCGGCTGCGCCGCATCCGAATACGACACCCGTGGCGCGGGACACGGCAGGAGGTGCGGCAACCCGACGATGAAAAATGACGCGAAGACCGTGCTGGCGAAGAGGGAGGTTGTGAAGCGGGAGCGTGGGTGTAGTGGGGGGGGGTGGTGGCATTGTTAGATTTTTTTTYWAAAAAAGGAAATAAAAAAATTTTATTATGAGAGAGGGTCTGCGGTTTTAGTTAGGTTGCTTGGTCGTTGGGAGGGGAGTGGGGATAGAAGAGTAAAGATGGGATGGGATGGGATATGGTGAGGTGGGATGGGATGAGATGGGATGGGATGGGAACGTACTGGGTATAGGTTGGTATAGGTAGGGAGGTAGGTAATTGGGAGAGGGTTATCGCATGGTGTGGTTGTGATTGGTATTATTCTGTGTAGTTGTTTTTTTCCCTTTTTGAGAAAGGGAGGATGGTGTTGAGCTGGGAGCGAGCCATGATGTTGAAATTGTAATTGAAGTCGTGCGGTTCGCTGCTGTATATGCGCTAGTCCTGTTTTGGTAGTAGTCTTTTTTGCATCGCTTCTTGCACGTGCGGTTCAACAAGATATATTACTGCAATTGGAATATTACATTTGTAATCATAATAGTAATAACAATGAAATAAATACAGAATTGATGGTAAGATCTTCATTTAATAAATTTCTCAAGAGTTTGAAAACCAAGCTCCCTTCTTCTCCCTTATTTGATCTCGCTTGTACGCTTGTACGCTTTATTATTTGAACTTTTCCTTTTTGGTATATATATCACTAACTTCTCTTATACATTGTTCGCTCCGACCTATGTTCATTGAAATAAGAAGTTTTATATATTCATAAGATATTTTAACATATCTAGTTTTGACTCCAGGGTTTATAAAATAGAATAAAGTCTATCTTGGTTGAGATTCAGGATTATTTGATAAAGCTATATTGAAACCTGAGGCAACAATTCTCTAGCACGCCTCATACTTTCTGCGGAGTACTGATAACGCCGCATCGCCAATTATGACAGAACGACTTGCACACGGCCAAATCTCACCTGTAATTATATGGATAATCACGACAAATTCTTGACTCTCTTTCAAATACCTCCGGATCGATATTGATATCCGAAGATCTAATCCCTCGAAACTTAAGAACATCCCAACCACGCGAGCCTTGACGTGAATGCGCCTGGACAAACAACGCAAGCTTAGGATCTAAACTTGAGGGATCATCATGAGCGACTTAGACAGGTATATCTCTATACATGGATGGCAAGATATTAAGCTAATAGTATATCGCAGAGCCATTGCGCAATTACGAGCTTGTCGCCCCATACCAGAAGCCCAGGTTCGAGAACTATGTCACAAGGCGAGAGAGTTGTTGATCGAGGAGGGGAATGTAGTCACAGTGACAGCTCCAGTTACGGTAAATACAAACAGGCTGATATTAAGATTTTATACTGAAATAGAAGAAGATATGCGGTGATATCCATGGACAATTTCATGATCTGATGGAATTATTCAGGGTGGGAGGCGATGTGCCAGAGACGAATTATTTATTCATGGGTAGGACCCAGAACCAGAATACGGGGCTTATATTGACTACTGTAGGTGACTTTGTTGATCGCGGCTTTTATTCTCTGGAATCTTTCCTTCTCCTTCTATGTCTTAAAGTACGATACCCCGATCGAATGACACTTATAAGAGGGAACCACGAATCCAGACAGATCACTACAGTTTACGGTTTCTACGACGAATGTCTACGAAAATATGGAAGTGCCAATGTATGGCGATATTGCTGCGAGGTTTTCGATTACCTAGCTCTCGGAGCTATTGTTCTAGGCGCTGCGAGTTCCCTCCAACCATCCAACGAAATATTAACAGGCACGCAGTCAAATAGCATAACTTCGACTCGGGATTTTAGTTACAGCGAAATAGAGGTAGAAGTCTTAAACTCAGAAGGAGGAGTAATAAGCCAATTTCAAAGGGAAAAGAAGAACCGAGCTCCAAAGAGCTCATTACCCATGAAAACAGGAGCGCCCGGCTCAGGAGCATCAGGTTACAGTGGTGGAACAACTGGAAATCCAGATGGAGCGGTTTTATGTGTCCACGGAGGCCTCTCACCGCTCGTCGACTGTGTCGACAGAATCCGACTATTAGACCGAAAGCAAGAAGTACCTCACGAAGGAGCGATGTGTGACCTTCTCTGGTCCGACCCCGATGACATCGACGGCTGGGGTCTCTCACCACGAGGGGCAGGTTTCCTCTTTGGTGGCGACATAGTCAAATCCTTCAACCACAAAAACGACCTCTCATTGATCGCTCGCGCGCATCAACTCGTCATGGAAGGCTTCAAAGAACTGTTCGATAATACCATCGTAACGGTCTGGTCAGCGCCAAACTACTGCTACCGCTGTGGCAACGTAGCCGCGATCATGGAGCTGGGTGATGATGGTCGAGGCGATGGGGTATTTGCCAGAAGTGAGACGATCCGTGCGGCTGTCACGACTGAGAATACGGGCACCGTGGCACAGGAATTATACTTACCGAATGGTCCCGCGAGACGATATCGTGTTTTCCAGGCGGCGCCGCAGGATTCGAGGGGTATGCCTGCTAAGAAGCCCCAAGCCGATTACTTCTTGTGAAGGGGGTGCTGATGGATAGGTATGGTTTTGGAGTGGGTCATGGATGAGATTTGGCTTGGCTTGGCTTGGCTTGGCTTGGCTTAAACACGAAGTATGGGGCATCTGTTTGGTACATAGGCGTCATTGGAAATCAATGTAGAAAGCCTGTAGAGTAGCACAAAGAATTGCAGATATCTGGCTCTGGATCCCTCAAGTATTCTTGAGGCTAGAAAGCCAAAATTCGGGGGTTGGGGAGAATATATAATCAGTAGGTTTTCGAAAGATGCGGATTGTTCCATGCCATTAACTTCAACAACAAAGGTGCGTGTATCCACGTATTTTGAAGACAGAAAACTCGATTCTACTAACAAACTCCCAATATAGGAAATCTCTACTCCTATCAAAATTAAAATCTCAAAGTACATGATCCCCTCTTCAGGGGATGAACTCTCAAGAAGCCAAAAAAAAAACGACACTCCATGCACGTCCAGCCAAATCAAACCAACCCAAACCAACCCAGGGAAAAAATAAAAATAAAATAAAAAGACCACTACCAATTCTCCAATCCACATTCAAATTTGGAATCAAAGTTCAAGACCACCGTCTGGCTCTAATCTAGGCTCAGTCTCAGGATTGCCCCAGGGTCCCTCACCTGGCAAATTCGCGATTCTGTTCGCCCAGACACTTTCAAGGTGTTTTAAGCCTGTCTCCCTCTTTTCCGAATCCCTTAACCCTTTCACATTGCTGACATCGGATTTAGCGTTCTTAGCGTCCTGCTTCAGGGCCTCCAGAACCTTTTTAGCCTGCTCTTCCTTGGCCTCCTTCTCCTTCGCCAGCTCCTCGTTCACTACACCTCTGTAATAATCATTCACGGAGGTGAACGGCTCGTTCTTCTGGGCCATCTGTTCTCGGACCCATTCCTCGGGCGTCAAGCCTCGCGACTTCGACGTCGTCTCGGCGTACCCCTTCGCCGTCGCATACTTGGCCTCGTACCCCGTGGCTTCCGCTACGTAGAAAATTTTCTTGCCTTCCCATCCCGGTTGGGCTGCTACCGTGACTTTGTTGAATCTATTTATTGCATCTTGCATGTCTTTCGACGGCTTCGCATATACGAAACTCTTCTTTATCGGGTCGGATTCGGGTACGTCGATGACATTCGGTGTGGGAACTTCAGCTTTTGGTCGTCCAAACGGCTGGGGGGGAGAAGTTGTTGTCAGCTCGTCAGCTCTGCATTTTGCGTCTTCCAGCTTCCGTTTTTCCTGCGCGTCCTTATCTTTCTTGATTTGCTCTTGTAATGCCTTCTCATTGTCTTCCTCCTGTTGTCGTCTTGCTTTCTCTTCCTCCTGTTGCATAATTCGATCCTGCCTCTGTCTTTCCTCCGAGAGTCGACGGGCCTCCTGTGATTTCGCCAACGCTATTGTCGCAGCTTCATCATCCTTGGCAGCTTGAGCTCGCTTCGCACGAGCTTCGTCCAGGAGTAGGTGTCTTTGAGCATCTTCTTTTTCTTTCCTCTCTCTCTCTGCATTCTTTGCCGCTGCAGCTTCCCGCTCCTTCCGCTCCTTTTCTAAACGCTCTTTGGTCTTCCTTGTTTTTGCGTTCTTCTCATCTTCCTCGTGTTTCTTTCTGGCCAACTCCTCTAGTCTCTTTTCCTCTGCCTCTCTTTTGTGTTGGTCCCTGAAAGCTCTGTCCATTTCTTCCTCGGCTCTAGCAGCTTTTGCCAACTTCCTAGCCGTCGCCTCTTTGGTTAGCCACTTTCTTTTCAAATCTTTCTCCGTGATTTTCTGATCTTGCAACTGTTGGGTCTTGTATACCTGTTTAGCGTCTTCCCGCAGCGTAGCTTGCTCTTGGCTCCGAACGCGCTCCTTCTCCTTCCTCTTTGCGTTCAAATCTTCGGAATCGTCTGAGCCAAGTCCTCCAGTGGTAGTTTTCGCGTTGTCTAGCCGTGCGAGTTGCTTAGTTAACTGAAGCTTCCTACGTGCTAGGTTCTGAGCTTGTTTCTTTTTTGCGTCTTCTAGCCTCTCCGCAGCCTGTGCCTGTGTCGTTTGTGTGATCACACGCTTAGCATTGGCAGCTTCAACCCTTCGTTTCTGGAGCTCTTCTATTTCAGCCCTGTGGTCGGTATTAAACTTTTCGACTGTGGCTGGATCAGCGTCGGCCATGAAGTCTTTAGGTCTGGGTGGAATCTGGGGTTGCAGGTCCCCATTTTTAGCTCTCCTTAGATTCTCTGCTGTTCGTTTACCTTCCAGTTCTAGTTCGTACTCCAACTTTGCCGCTCTGAGACCTTCGGCTGCATAATAATCCCATCCGTATTTGGGAGCCGCAAGGACTTTTGTTAATTGGCGACTATTTTCCCTAGCTGACACCTCTCTACGTATAAGATATTCTATTTCTTTCCGCGCCCTCTCCTCCGCTAATTTGACTCGCTTGATATTCGGGGCGTTCCAAGTGGGAGCGCCTCTCTTCTTATTCGTACTTGCCTGTTCCGTAATCTTCTGAAGTCTCAATTGGTTTTTCCGTGTGGCCTCCGCTGCTGCTAACTTTCTTTGCGTTTGTAGTGTGTGGACGGCCTTTCTGTCCCACTTTTGCTCTGTTTCTTCTTGCGTAAGTCTAACTATTCTCTGGTCCTTCGATACCGGTCCTGGCCAAAAGTTATTAGCGGGATCCTTAGCCCTGGTTGCCTCTTTCTCGGCTGCATCTCGCTGTTCCTGCTCATCAAACCTTGCTACAATGAATTTAAGCTCGTCATCTTCTGTATGGAATATCTCAGGTGTACATTCTCGATCACTCGGCCCCTCTGGTTCTTCAAGTTCTCCTAAATTATATTTGGATCAGCATTGTTCGAATGACTCATACCCCACGAATAGTTGTAATCTCACCGGAAGAATGCTCCGCTATTTCGGCAGCTCGAGCTTTCACCTCATAGTCATAAGCCTCTCTGCATCTTTTCCATTCATCCGCTTCTTCTTCCTCTCCATCGTCAAACTGCTTTTTGATCTTATGAAGAATCTTCTGATTCCATACATCCCCCGCCAACAAACCTGTAAGTCCCCATCCCCTCAATCGCCTCAAAGCATCCCAGGCCCTAGGATCATCAACAGCGCCTACCCGACCACCCTTTGATCTCCCTCCCTGGCCCCACCAAAAAGCAACCTGACCACCAGGGCATTCAATAACGGCAAACGCAGGTAGCGGACCCGCAATTTCTCCTCTGCGTACTTCCAACCCGTTGATAAGTAGAGTCCTACCATCCAAGTTCGTTACAAAATATCTCGCATCATATCTAGCATCTTTGCTATATTCTTCTTCCCAATCATAGTCGTCTAGTGTGAGTTGGGAGACTTCTGTAGAGGATTTGGGTGGGTAATGACGCGGTGGCTCATCACGCGCTTTTCTTTGCTCTTCAGTTACCCACCACGGGTCATCCTGCCTCATCGGCCTATGCTCTATTTGTTTTTGGTTCGGAGGATATTTCAGCACTATGTCGGTGGATTCCACTTTTCGCTCCTTTGTCTCTGCCTCGTCGATAGGTAACTCAACTACCTCACAACGACGAATATCTAATGGGAAGAAATCCGGCTTAGCGTCCCTTTTGTGAAAGCCACTATACATGAATTTGACGATACGGCTTAGGGCATCATTTTCATCTTCCTCTCCTTCTAGGGGCTTGGTCGGCATGTTGAAAACAGTGCCGGTGACTTTATCCCACGTCTTCTTTTTCTTGAAGAGGCCCTGCTTTGTTTTCACGTATTGATATATGGGTCGGAGAACGGGATAAGGGCTTCTTCCGCAGTCCACACCTCCATCAACTTCCAGTTTCGTATTCTGTAAGAAGTCTTCAATCTCATCGTCGATATGAATCTTCACCTTTTTTTCACCTACGTCTCTTGGCCTCCAAACAGAATTGGACACAAGATCTAGCCACTCTGGTCCCTCGTTGGTGACAATTTCCGGTTCCTTATAGTCCGGAAGGTATTTCATAAGTTTCCACCCCGCACTTGCAGTCTCTCTGGTGTCATGATCACGTAAAATCGAACTGTAAGGAGGAAGTGGAAGTGGAAGATTCCCCTTAGAGCCAGATTTTGCAGGCGAGCCGCTTCCGCTTGAAGAAGTTGTTGCTCCCGAGGGTTTGACTGGTGATCCTCTCAGAGTAGTACTGCCTCTTAGTCGTGGAGATGTTTGGGAATTAGTCCGGTCCGCAGGAGCAATTGAACCCTTTTTCATGGATTTTGGGGCCTCCAGTTCGGCATCGATATCCCCAGTACTGGACCCGGATGATGAGGGCCGCTTTGGGTATAGTATTAGCGAAGGATCGAATGGTGGCAGAGTAGGGTACTGTATTTCGGCGGAGCTTGCTGACAGAGTATCACTCGTACTCGTACTTTGCAATGAGCCTCTGTTTTTAGGTCGTGAGGATGGGAAGTCATAACGGTTGGCTTCATCGCCCGAACTCGAATCGTACGCGTAAAAGTTGCCTGCGCCACCTCTGAGTGATGGCTTGAAATCTATAGAAGAATTCTTTTTGGATGGACGTGTAGATGGATCGGCACTGGATTGTTTTCGTTTAAGTCCGCTGCTCCGAAGTACACGGTTCCCTTGATCTCCATGGTGACGATGCCCGTGTGGGCGATTATTTGTAGGAGCGGGAGCGGGAGCTGGTATGGGTGCAGGTGTATTAGTACCTCTATCTTCATCATCTTCTTTATCTTCTTCATCTTCTTGATCTTTTTCTTCATCTTCTTCGTTTTCTTTACCGTCTACTTCTTCATCGAGGTCCATATCCTTCTCATCATCAGGATCATTGAAGTCAAAAAATGAGTCATGTTCAACTGCCTCCTCTCGTGCCCTCCTTTCTCTATCCTCCTTCTCCAATTTCTTCAGCTGACCTCCAACCCATACTTCATTCACTCTACCCTCGATGTAATACCCGTTCCATATATCCCAAGCTCTTTTCCAACTTTCCCATATCTCTTTGCCATTGCCAACGTATGTCGACTTGGAATCTCGTCTCCCAATGAGGTACTCTTTCAAATCTAACAGGGTTTGAGGCGCAATATTCGGTGCTAATGGTGATACAATCTGCGTATCTGGGATTGGGATAATTTTGAGAGGTGTTTGTGGTGGACAATTATTGGTTACCGCTGGGCAGCTGAGGAAAGGGGTGAAGTTATATACCGTGGTTTCGTCGCGGGAATCTCGGACCAAGCCAGTGAAAGTCCCATCTGGTGCTATTGTTGGACCCGTGTTTGTGTATCTTGAGTCAGTCATGATCGATATTTAATAGCTTCTTAGGTAGTTGGGAGAGAAACGGCTGGCTATATGGATTTGCGCCTCGCACGACCTAGGTCCTGGGGGCATTCAATACACCGAGAAATACGGTTTATTTAAAGGAAAAATTGTATCCTTCAAATAGCCCGCGACAGAGAACAGTCCCTGCAAACAAGTAATAGACTCGGGCAGAGATGTGACAAGTTTATTGATATTGAGCGCTTTGTTCATTCGAGGAATGAAAGGATCTTTTGTCGCAAACGATAATATCTAGACTATTGCGTGCCTTGAGAACAAAGAAACCAGCCACCAAATTCATTTTTCACGTAACTACGTTATCTATCATCTATCCTCCATTAATATGTCCCTGAAAACGTAAAACCAAAGTGCCTCATCACCAAATAAAGTTATTCATACTCTACGCACCTCGTACAATCCCACCACATTATACACTAATACACATAATGTAATTGGAATGCATTCTGAAATATGAACATTCCTCCGAACGCCACAAACCCCGCTAATTTCCAAAGAACAAATATTGACTAAGAATGAAGACTTAAAAGTCGTGCGGCGCTTGCCTGGATCCCATACACTGCTTTGGAATCTCTAATATCTCATGATATTTGCCAATCCCTGCTATAACCCTATGCTAGTTCCGGTATATCGATCCATAACGTTGAAAATGAGATGATTGTCAACATCGCAATCCACGTTTGGCATACATGAAGGGTCCGCGCCGGCCATAGTTGTGATGATATTGGTTGAGAATACAGTCGTTGATGGATTGTAGCCAGGTGAGCTCATTGCAGAGTTTTGGGAGTGAATATGCTGGTGGGGAGAACTGCTGTAGACCGAGGAATTCGATAAATGGGGATCGTAATACAGGTCTCCGGATTGATTCTGGGTAGGATGTAATATGCTATTCGTTCTCTTATGGCTACGATTAGGGCTATTCGCTTGACCTGTGCTGCTAGAGGTTATGAACTGCTGCGCTGAAGATGCTGCTTTGCCTGTTGAATGTAAAGCCCCTGGACGTCCTCGACCATTGAAGGTTTGTGAATTGTGATTTGGATCCCAACTCGAGTGGATTGTGCCGGCACTAACTGAACTATCTCGGCTCCCCATATTCCTCATGGCAGGTTGGCTCACACTTCCATCCGAAGAGCCGACCTTTCGCGCTTGCAACAAGTGCTCTAGGATCTGGACGTTCGCACTCATGCTTCCATATCGGTTGCTTCCCAACGACTCATTTCCACTGCTCGATTGCAAGAAAGCCTCGACGCTCTCATCTCCCACTCCTTGTTGCGCCAATAAACCCCGCAACTTCTTATTCTCGTCAGCCACTCTTCTAGCTGCGAGCTGAATCTCTGATGATGCCTCAATGCCCTGCAACTCACACTGGCGTAGCCTCGCCTCTAGTTCTTGGAGGTACTCTTTCCGGCGAGCCCTCGAGCGTCTCTGATTATCCCGAATGCGCGCAAGATTGGCTTTCTCCTATGCAGAATTGTCAGGATAATGAGAGGTATTGGGGAACGAGGTGGGTCCAGATGTACTGAAGAATTCGAACCCTTTCAAACCCTAGATCCAGAAGACACTCGTCCCCGAACCGTGGTCAAACATTCTTGGCGATATTAGGGGTCTCGTTAGGAATATGATTAGAACTTACCGATGATGACATTGGCGTGTCTCTGGATCGCATAATAGGTTGCTTACTCTGCAGCGCGAGTACTAAGAAGCGAGTACTGAGAAGCGGACGTCTAATTTGAAAGGAATGATTGAACTCGAGGAAGGCTTGTTATGGTGTTGTTGTTCCTGCTATTGCAGTTGTTGCTGCGGATGACAACAGAGAGTTATTACGAGTATCTTGTCTTTTCTTTTCCCTACTTCTCCCTTTGCCTTTGGGTGTTGGTCGGGTCTGTCTCTTGGCCGTCACCTCCGTATACGACGCTTCAGCCCACACGTGGGGTAGTTGGCGATAACACTTGGTATCGGTTTTCAGTAACTTAATTCCAGCTCTGCGCAAAGCGTCCTGCCCAATGATGAGCCAGTACTGTTCAGCCAAGTACGAATGCGAATACCAGTTAATGGCTATTCGGAGAACAGTGCCCGTGCACTACCGGTAGGTGGAAGGAGGAATGACCCTGTCGAGCTAAATGATATGTAGATCCTATGGATGAGGCCGAGTGTTCGTATAAGCACTAATAGATGTCTGTTTGAAACATATAGAGGATATATGTAAATAAACCAATTTCGATGATAGCCTTGGTCGAGGTGTTTGATACCTAGTGAGCATGCCGCGGCGAGATGACGAGGCTTAGGAAGAGAGGTTTCTGCACGCAAGCGGGCAGTGTTGAGAGAGTGGAGAAAGCAACTATCCAAGGGTCAAAGAGGGAGGCTTGTGGGACTCCTTTATGGGTCCCGCTTCATGGTTGATCAATGCTTTCGCTGTTTGCCGAGCTCAGTCTGGAGGATTTATTCCTTCGGATCCACTAGCCTTGAAACCCCATATTTGTCTTTAAATAGGAATGATATGTAAAGTCGTAAAATGCCATGCCACCCCATATTTAATAAGGACTACCTATGTGGCCAGGTTGTCGGGTACCACTACCATGAGTCGGCGACCGAGCATTGTGGTACTGTGCATAAATCTGAAGGAGCACTTGGTGGAGCGAGATGCGAGGGAGGCTATTGTAGGCCGCGCCCCCCCCCTTCAACCTATCTCTGTTTGTAGTCATTTCATCTAGTGCCTTCGAAACATGCCTATACACCTGGTGTTCTCCTTTTTCATTGGGTCTGTTGTCATCTTCAAGGTCGATTTAAGCTCAACTCGATACGCACCAACCACCTCCTCCTCCGTGCTTGATTCGGAGATGCCGGCATATAACGGACCCCACCGTTGAAAAAAGCAAAAGAGAAAAAAGGGACAAAAAAACAAAAACAAAAACAAAACAAAAAACAGGAAACAGAAAGCAGAAAACAAAAAGGAAAGAAGAGATTAAAGGACTTCCTGTTTCTCGAATGTCAAATACAAACACAGATATGTATGAATGGTTAGCCCCTATCTACTCAGCTACCAGAGCTACCTGCTAGAATTGCTGTCCCATCCCATCCCATCCCACACAAAACACGTTATGGATCGACGGACTATCGGCCGGCCAGCCGCGGATTTGAATTTCCAAACAATGCCACCATATTGTAAGCCTGTAACCTTCGCCCTGCAAACCTTTTCCAGCCGTCCAAACCACCTTCAAATCCCGCCTAGCCCGAGGAAAGGCACACACACAAAACTCAGTGTAACCCAAAGTGCTACTATAAGGGAAACAAACCATAGATATCCGCCTGTAAACTATCTTCTTCGATAACCTTACTCATCAACCCTATTCCTCTCCTTCCCCCTTTCAGGGCTTTCAGGGATCCTTCGAAATGCTCCACCTTCCCTTTTCCTCAGAAAGCTATCAAGAATTCCTAATAAACCCTGTGCAATCGCCACCCCACCATTCGGAGGACGCCATACTAGCCATGCAGATAATCATCCTTGTTCAAACACAACACTTTGAATCCTTCTTACTTGCCTTCCTGAAATAGGCAAGTAAGCAGAGCCCCTGAAACTTCTGCGCCTTGCATATCTCGCCCTGTTATTCGCCCGGTTAGTAACAAGGCTTTTGCCCACTTTCCTCTGTGCCGTGCGCGACCTAATAAAGTGATCTTCGCTGGGTAGAGCCGCGAATTGTAGATATCCCCACAAAATATCTGTGGAGTTGTTGGTTGTCGAACTGAGGACCGTGGAATAGAACCGCACGATTTGGGATACTGAGCGTGGCTTTTCAAACTAAGATCTGGGAGGAATAGAAGTGTGGTACCAACCCCACCACATGAAGGATGGTTACACGTGTGCCAGGGAGTTGAAATCGGTCCAGGGGGTGAGTCACGTGAATAGATCACGTGTCCAAACCCACAACTGGAGCTGCAAGGTGCTCGTATAGATAAAAGGAATTATGAAACGCAAATCGTTTTCGACAGGATTGTTTAATAATACCAAATACCAAACCAAGCCAATTATTCAAGCACTCGCTACAAATAAAACATCCCGAGCCTCGAAGCAATCAAATAGTCGGTCCCCTTTGAAGCCTTAGTACGATATAATGCATCAAAAGTAAATCCGGTGTAAGTTTCTTCAGCCACCTCCTGAATATACCGCGGGAGGCCACCTACATAACACAACGCAACGCCTCACGGAGTTTTCCTGGTACATTTGCTCCTAAGTACTAAGAATCTGTACGAGGGAATAATTTATCTCCTAAGACAACCAGGGTTAGTTATTCTTTTTTCTTCGGCCATGATATAATGAAAAAATAACGATATCATTTACTCATTCTTCACAAGACATTGACAAAATAGCAAAGTAGTTGTTCATTCGCTCAACTCTCTAACATACTTGGTCCACTAGACAAACTGCGAATTAGCAATTGATTCTTTGAGATATCTCTGGAGCAATAGTCCCGAAACACGCTCGATTAGGGTTATTTTTTTCCTTCCCTAAATTGCTCACCTATGCTTCAGATTGTGCTATAAAATCCATTGTCTTCTTCCCATTTTTTGTATAATATTTTATAACGTGAATTATCTAGTCTCCTTACAATTCCACAACCGATGGCTAATTAGTAAATGCCGTCGGTCCCAGAACGATGTTAGTATTTATAGAATGACGGGAAGAGGCGCATACCGTGGGGCCCATAGAGAAATAACATGTTTGGAAAGCTAGTAGTCGTCATTCTAAGGTATGTCGAGACACCATTGGACTACTTATCCCTGAGAGATACCCCATCTGTGCCCTGGATATCGATTTGACACAGACCACCTGTAACCATATCAAATCCTGTTGCGAGAAGGATTATGTCAAATTCATATACGTCGCCATTTACCATCTTGATGCCGGTCTCGGTGAACGTATCTATGCTGACTTCTTTCAATGCAACCAGATCAACATTGTCTTGATTAAAAATCTCATAGTAATGTTGTTCTAGAGCCACTCTCTTTGTTCCAAAGGTATGGAGTTGATTCCTAATAGAGGCCCCAGAAAATACTTTTTTTTCTCGAATTATTGGTCCTCGCCTGGCAAACGGGAAATCGGCAATTACTTCTTTGAGATGTCTTTGGAGGGATACTCTGGAAAGACGCTGAAGTAGGAAAGTTTTTCCTTCCCGGAGGCCATTGGCCCTTGTCTTCTCGGCCCAAAATTTGTGGGCAGTGTCATTCACCTTTTTGTCAAAGAAAAGATCCCTGTATCCCGCCAGGCAGAAGTGCAATCCTCATCACCCTTTTTCTCGGCTGGAGTTGAAAAAAAGCTAGCAAAGGTTGTCTGCCTGTCTTTGAATACTCTCTCATATTCTCCATTCGCTTTAGAAGCTTCAATATTTGGATCGAGCTTCTGTTGATTCGTTGGTAAGCAGAGATTTGGTGTTCGTTGAAAGACAGTGAGGTGTCCGACCATTGTCCCAACTTCCTGAATACATTGGACACCAGATGCTCCTGTGCCGATGATGGCTACTTTCTTTCCGGTAAAATCAATGCCCTCTTGTTGATACACCGCTATTCGAATTAGAATATGGGCTAACCTTGGAGATAGACATGCTGGCCTGTATGATACATAACGCCCTTAGACCTATTAAGGCGTTCGAAATCAGGTAGGAAACGTTTGGCTCCAACGCCAGTGCAAAGTACAAAGACCTTGCAAGTATAAACTTCCCCGTGCTAATATCGACAATTGCATACTTCGAATGGTTATGAATTATGAGTGCTCTCGAGACAGCCATCTATTCTGTCTTCTCGAGATCATCGGAGAACAAAAAAATATGGTTTGTTCCAGTGACTTTACATCTTGGTAAATGTGTATCGAAACCTGCACCAGCGACGGCTGTGCTTAGTTTGATATCCTTGCTGAGATCGAGCAATTTTATCAATGTAATGGAAATATCTTCTTAGTTCGGGCCTTGACGGGTATCGTTCAGACCATGTCCAATCCTTATATAAACCGCCGAAGCTGTACTGGTATACTAGATACTGTCAACTCCTATTTCAGCGATCTAGAATAAGTTCCCACACACCTGATATATCGCTATCTACACGGGCACCTGGACAACAATTTCAATGCCAGATACTGTAAGCCAGCTAGTTTCTTTAATTTAAACATCGATAGGTTCCGAATCACCCGCCAAGGTCTATAGCAATATCAACAAGTTTGACGTTATATACTAGCTCCCGCAGGCGGTAAAGCTGATATAGGCCACCGAAGCCAGCTCCCACGACAATAACATCCAAATTCAATGTTCCTTTACCGCTATTCTTGAAAGTTGGAGGTTCCGGATATGCCATCTTCAAAATCAAAAGAGAAGGTGGTGTTTCGAGATTGGTAGGGCGACTGTCGTTAAAAGGGAGGGGCATTCAGAACTTAAAGCAGATGAAGTGTACTCGGCACTGAATAGACTGAAACATGGTTGAACGATCTCCTCTGGTCATACTTGATAGAATTTCAGAGTGATACACGAGTATGCAGTGGTACTTTCCTGCATCACCTGAGAGATACATTTTTTCCCCCAACACGTACTTGGTTACTCCGGCCACAATAATCTTAATTTGATAAAATAAGTATAGAAGAATATTAGTGTTAAGAGGAAGAAATTTTCTAGTTTTCAGGGCACAGCATACTTTCTCGGGGAGTCAAAACTGATTATCCAGTCAGATGTGATACATGTTTAACATAAGAGGAAAATACTTCCCACTTGGCAAGCGACGCACACAAATCCACAACTCGCGGCACCTAGAGGTATGCCTCAACCACAATTTTCGGAACAACACAATAGAATAAACTGTAGCTTATCACACCGTGCAACACGACTATTATCACAAAAACATAATAGAAAGGATAAAACAGCGAATGCCGTGGTTGATTGACCTTGTCGAATGATAGATGCATTGCATATGCAAGTTTTCCCTTACTTCCCGAATCTCGGAGAAACAGTCCAGATGCCATGTCTCAGGTTTGGGAATTATTGCGTATACCAGATTAACATAAAATTGTCCGTCCTAGCTTACGCCCCTAGTACCTAGGACATCCCATTCCATTGGGATATAAGGCTTTCTTCACAAGTCGGAAATTGAAGGATGGCATCCCTCATGATGAGTAAAGCAGTCGAATAGTGGATAAAAATTTCTAAGGTTTACGTAGCAATAGCTCACGTAGAACCAACCTTCTACATCCTTTCACTGTAGAAATTGGAATATCTCGTGATACCGTAGCTCGTAATGGTTACTGACGGGGTCCCATACCGCCAGTTCTTGTCCAAGGGAAGACGTAGAGGCTACAAAGATCAATTGGTCATGACCAACAGTGGCGAAGAAACCAAAACTTGATAGAAAATATTCCGTCTGAAGTTTTGATGTTGAGGTTGCTAACTCAGAACGAGATTAATTAGCTCGGAATATTCTATGCCTCAGGCATAAGAATTAAGGTTATTTTCGATATTCGTGAAGTTAAAAATTCAATCCCCCACCATCGATAACTTAAATCCATCCAGTTCTTACAAGAATCAATCGTCAAGCTGTTTCGACAAATTCTACAACCTGCCATCCGGCAAATAACCCAATTGCAAAGGACTATGTCTACATTCTCCAATATCACCTACAACTCCTCGGAGCGAGCTGAAATCGCTCAATGGCTTACCACCTCCAACCGTCTCAAAACCAACCCCAGCACTGAACTCCTGGATACTTTAAACAGTCACCTCTCCTCCCGCACTACCCTACTAGGAGCCAAGCCCTCAGAAGCAGATACTGCGCTCTACCAATCCCTCGCACCTCAAATCAAAACCTGGACACCTGAGCAACGAACAGGAGAACATGGCCACCCCCACATAGTACGACACCTTGATTTCGTCCAAAATTCTAAAATCTTCGGATTCAATATCCCTGATTCCGAAAAAGTGAAAATCAACACGGAAGAGATTCTCTACGTTAAGCCACCCATCGATGCTAAAGCTGAGAAGGAGCGATTAAAGAAAGAGAAAGCCGCAGCAGCTACGGCCGCAGGAGGAGATGCAACCCTAGCGGACCGCACGAGCATCAAGAAAGATAAGAAGGCTGGAGAGAAGATCGCTGATAAGGTCCAAGATGTGAAAGAAAAAGTTGTTGGATCTGTTACTGGCCAGTCAACGGGCCAGCAGAGGAAAGAGAAGAAGGAAAAAGCCCCCAAGGCGCAGAAAGCTCCTGCTGCCCCTGCCCCACTATCGCCATGCCTCATTGACCTCCGGGTCGGCCACATCTTAAAAGCCATCAAGCATCCTGAAGCTGATTCACTGTACGTGTCGACAATCGCAATGGGGGACCCAGCCGGCACAGAAGACACGACGGAATACGAAGGCCAAGTAGTCCGGACGGTCTGCTCTGGCTTGAACGGCCTAATTCCCTTGGAAGAGATGCAAGGGAGGAAGGTAATCGTGGTGTGTAATTTAAAGCCCGTGAAAATGCGGGGCATTAAATCATGCGCCATGGTGTTGGCGGCTTCGCCACGATTGAAGGAGGACGTGGGGGATCACCATGCAGGGCCCGTCGAACTAGTTACGCCTCCTGTGGAGACGAAGGCTGGCGATCGGGTCTTCTTCGAAGGCTGGAGCGGTGAGCCGGAGGGAATATTGAATCCAAAAAGAAAGGTTTGGGAGATGATCCAACCGGGCTTCACAACTACGGATCAATTGGAGGTCGGTTTTGATGCGGCAGTGGTTAAGGAATTAACTAAAGAGGGTGAAGCCCCTAAGACGGGTGTTGGCAAGCTGGTTACGGAGAGTGGTGGTGTGTGTAAGGTCAACTCCTTGACTGGTGCTGTTGTTAGATAATTGCTTGAATATAGCAAGGAAATTATGATAGTGTAGATATGTAGACACGAGCATATGAAGCATGCAACGAAGACAAAAGCATTAGAATTGCTACTATCATTCCTTGCTTTTGTGACCTGTCAATATATAAACTAGAACATATTCCAATATTCAGTGCCCAGTCCCATCCCCCTTCCCCCTTTCATTCTCAAGTAAAAATATCAACAAAAAGTTTTGCTATTAAAATTCATATGTTTTCCCCCCTTCCCAGATCTCAAGTTTCCCACAGCCAATAGACGGATTGATAACCCTCAATTCCCTTAAAATACCGCTATGCAACCCTCCGCCTCCCCATTCATCTCCTCTCAAACCCACAGAGAGAGAGGGAGAAATTTACATCAAGACCCCGATAAGATGTCTCCAATGGACGCGAATATCCATAATACCCGACACCGGCATAGATGAGGCAAATAAATAAATAAAAAATGCCACACTGTATAAATAAGACATCTGTCGATGCACGCTCGTTCGCTCAAATCGCTGCAAATGGCAATATGTGGTTGTAAAAATAAACAAATAACGATATGAAGCTCGCTGTATAGAGACCAAGCCAGCACTTCCTAGTTCCCTTCACACGGGTCTGTAATCTCTCGAGCGTTTGAAAACCAGCTTCGGTGGGAAATCCAGATCATCGACCGCTTCGTCGTCGACTTCCATATCGACCTCCAACGCCTTGATTGGTATTATATCTCTCCTTACACTCATGAGCCGTAATTCCCTAGCTGTATCTCTGGCCTCATCTGCTCGCCTCGGTACCGCAACAGATGTGGTTGGTTTCTCAGCCTCTAGTTTATCCAATTCTTTCTCGGCTGTAGTTTTCACTTCTCCAAGTTTCTTCTTGATATTCTCAATTTCCGTAGTACATTCTCCTTCTCGGAGAAATTGATGGGCAGCATGTTCACATTGGCTTTGACACCATTCCAGTCCTTTATCTACATCGTCGAATATATCTGGGGCGCCCCCTCCGCCTCCTCCACTCCGCCGATAATTTCGCATCACGGACAAATTCATGGGACTGGTGAGGATTTGCCCTTTTTTTATTTGATCCCTGGCCCCCATATTCCTCGGGGAAACGACTTGTAGTTTCGGTAAGGAGAGATCATTTTGAAGTCCATCGTCTGCTTTTGTAGTATCTCCTGCCCCATCAACAGTAAGACCATTTCCTTCTTTCCCCTCCGCAGGACTTTTCTTCGTAGCGAGCAAATCCCCACCCGATGCCAAATCATCTTCATCCTCCTCACCATTAACCTCCAATTCGGCCGCCCTCCTCATCTCCGCCATTTTAGCGGCCATCTTCGCCTTCCTCATGGCGTTCCTCACCCCGCTAATATTTTTCACCAACTCCTCAAAAGCACTTTGTACCTGACTATCATAATAAACAATAATCATTGACCTTGTCCTAGTTTTCGGTGTATTATTCGACTCCCCCGACGCCAAAGAATCTGTTTTGCGTTTTCGGAATATGGCGCGGTTGATGCGCGGTTGAGTGGGGTTTATAGGCTGGGAGGTATGGCGCTGCAGTGCTCCAGGCACAGGTCGTGGGTTCGAGTTCGAGGAAGTTTTGGGTGGTGATGCATTGCGGCCCACAGTGGTTGTCGCCGATTTTCGAGCTGCTGTGGGGGAACTGGGTCGTAGAGAGGTAGGGAATCCATTCTGTGCAGATCGAGGGGATTCGACTGTTCTCATGTCCGGTACCTCAAACCTGTCGTTCTCGGCGCTGCCTTCAAAAACTGGATTGCCGCCTTCTTCCTGGGGACGGAGTGATTCTGTCGAACCCTTGTTTCTGATGGACCGTGGAGGGGGAGGCGGTTGGTCTTCGGTCAATCGAGCTAGTTCGATTTGTCGGAGGGCAATCTGGCCATTCAGTTCATCGAGTTTGGCAGCCCAGTCTGGCGCCGATTTGGTGAGGCCGCGGAAAGCATCCAGGGCATTCTGGCTCGTCATCTTCTCACGGGTGATGAGTACCTAGTCCTTCCCAAGTGCACTTAAAAGAACGGAAATGCAGTTGGTCGGATACTATCCTCTTACGCCCGAGGGGATCATGGAGATTGAAGGGTGTTTCACGCCAACACGAACATTGCAGAGGTGTCGAAGTCGGGAACGTGGTGTGGAAGAGTGTCTGATGTTGTCTGGGGTGTGTGGTGTGTCTACGTGATCGGCAGAAGCCCAGGGGACGGAGGTGCGGCCGCTGCCTGGAAGCCGCTAACACGTCAAGCACGGAAGGTCTTCGTCCTTCTGCTGTGGGTGGTGCACAAGGCACAACGGCCCCGTAATAAGAAGAATGGGTCGTGGTGATGCTTCCTCCCACGCGGTGTCTTGCTTGCTTGCTTGCTGGGCCTTATATCAAAGCCATGGCAGGCAGTGTCAAGTCAGCACGAAGCCAAGAGGCCAAGCAGTGCCCCGGATAGGATTCGAGCTTACAGCTTTATCTACGTCGGACATCCATCTTCATGCTCCAGCACCCGTCGTTCCTCCATGTTCTGGGAACCTCCCATAACCCGCCCAAGTCTTACTCTTCTCTGATTCGCCTTGGGCGCCTGGAGCTCTGCCGCACGCATGCATGCACATCATGATCTCTCCCATCGATTGCCTGTAACTTTGTGCTACTCCGCAAGCTGATCCTTTCCTTCCCTGCTCCTGCGAATCTTAGACGCTCATCGTCTTCTTATCACCTGAGATACGACACGAGGGAAAGCGCAGAATTTATAATCCATACGCAGAGATCGAGGGCTTTGAGGGCATCGCCAAAGCTACCACCCCCTCCTTGAAATCCAATGGTGTTCTTGACTTGTTTGTTGGGATGAGCAAAGTCCGACAAGTGGACGAAAGCGGGCAAGGCTAAGCTGTACGAAGGACCTTAGCTTTCGGGGAGGAAGATCTGCCACGAGTCTGCCAGGGTATATGTGCCATCTTATATGTTTCTATTCTTGGCCCACTAAGGAGGGGCCAACGGGCAGCCAAGCAGCCAAAAAGAAGGGCAATGCCAGTCCAGGTGGTTCAGAGCCCTCTGGGGGTCTGAAACTATCCCCCAAGTCCAATTTCCTATCACTGATTCCGGGCCCCCCTCCCCCCAGCGCTCCCGCTTCAGACTGTTCTCTTGTATTCTCCATCGCAACGACCACACGGTAAACCCCCAAGGCTTTCTTCACCCCTCCATGCACCATCGACGTATCAGCGGTTCGGCCCACCAGCATTCTCTTCCGCATTCTCTCCTTACCGCATACCATCTAGCCGACCGTCAATTTACAACGTACCATAATTTACTAAAATCTGACAGCGGCGTCAGCGGCACAATAACCATATCTCTTTCAAGATGCATCATCTGACTTTCTGTGCTTCAACTCTTTCTCCAGATATTGCTTTTCGTTCGGTTTTGGGACCATACATTTACGCGACCAAGCCAATGAAGGCTCATGCCTTTGGAATCGCATCCCTACGTGGAGGAGGTCGATGTCTCAAACTCGCGCCTATCCTCTTGTCCAAATTTCAGGTTCCTCTCATCCCTCGGGCAAATAACGACATATTTAAACTTTCGTCAGAGCGTGTAAGGCTTAAGACATCCACCACGGGGAGCACGAGGTAGTGCATCCGGTGTTGCAAAAGCGAAATTAGTGAGGTATTCGAAGGGTTCGAGAAGTCCGCTAGGCACTTCTGTCCTCGTGGCATTTCGTGATATTCTGCAGGGCACGGGAAATGAGGAGGCCTTTGATCCTGGTTTGGAACGTGCTTGCTGCGTGTTCACCGACAAGGGAGGTAGGCGCTGAGGCCTTCACATAGGGAAAAGGAGGTCCAGCTCGTGTTCGAACCTATTTCGTGTGATGAAGAAGCTGGTGGTTACCGTAGTGAGTATGCCTCGGAATGTAACGCTAATTAATACCTGGGGATATTGGAGCAGATGGTGTAGCGCATCGGGATGTAATCTTGAATAATCTAGCCGACCACTCTTAATATTGTACGAGTGTGGTTGCATCGGGATGTGATATCTCAGATATTATTATGTCAGGCCTTGCATCTGGATGTTCATTTGTACATTTCTTCCGGTTCTGCAAGGAACCCAGTGGTCTAGCTTACGAAGAATGACTTAGCATTGGTCGAGGATTCGCTCAGAAATTCCGTTTTCTTCTCATTATCGCATTGTTGCTGCCCAAAGTGTTTCCCATAAATTGAGGCTCTGCCAAGAACTTGCTTGCTTATATCCAATTGTTCGACTCCGTAGTTCCGAAGATCTCAAGGCCACAACTCCTCCTTGGTCCATTCCTCGATATGCTCACCTTTCTGACCACTAGATCCCCCATTAGAACAAACATAAGTGAATCTCCATCTTCTCGCCTTATCCGGCACCGTCAAATCCAACTGTTCAACCTCATCCGGCCTAATAATCACAACCCTAAAACTCTTCCTCGCAAGCTTATCCTCGTAACCCTCAACCTTCTGTCCCAGGGCCAACCCCTTGTCACTAGGCGGAATCGAAATTGGGCTTCCAGGCACGGGATTCTTGAAAGTGCCTCTCATCTCTGGACTCAAATTCCCGAAATGCGCCGTGGCTTCTCTCTCCCAGCTCCAGCTGTCTTCCCCTTCTTCATTCACAACTCTCATCCTCTCCCCAATCTTACTTTTGACGGTCCGAACACCACTTGATTCCTCACCTGAGCCTTCGATATCTTGCCCGATGATATATGCCACGCCTTTGAATCTCCATTGGGTCATAACGTCCTTGCACCAAAATACAGCTTCCACAGGTCCACCGCCCCCACTGCCTTGACTTTGCGAAACATCGCCGTGACCTGGAGAACTACTAAAAATCTCGGGAATTTTCGCCATTCGTACATCACTTGTGAACGTGAGTAGATCACTGGAGTAAACTTGTGGGTTTTGTGGTGCTTTATTGTGTTTGTTTACTGGAAGTTCCGCCCACATCCCTCGATAGACACAATAGCGTGCTCGCGGGACGTAGGGTGTAGATGCATTCTCTTCTGAGGGATGAAGAGATGTGAAAACGAATTCTGGAGATTCCATTTTGGAAAGGTGAGAGAGGAAGAGGGGACGCCATGGAGCGACGCCTGCACTTGAGGGAGTAGTTGATGTTGTTGACATTGTGCGAGCAATGCGCAGAAGCCGGGACTGGATATTGGGAGCTATTTTGAATATGAGAGTCAATTGGCTCGATCGTGAATACTTGTGAAGGCCGTTCGGATGATGTTAATGTTGATGTTGATGTGCTCTCGGACTCGGAGGCGAATGACGCTTACAAGGCTGTCTAGCCTTGTCAGTGGGGTCAGTCTCTCTTCAACCTCCAACCTCCAACCATTCCAAATTATGATTTGGACAATACTAACAAGCTAGGCATCCAACACTTAATTAATTTTCTTTGATTTATTACTTCACAATACTTTTTATAAATAAAAAAATAGCAACATTAACATAATCTCCAATCCTACTACAATATTGTTTGGATTCAGGCTGAATCAATGGGAAGTAGGATTTTATATCTGAATGGACATGATGCCCTCAAACCAGCATTAAAATTGTAGGCTCCTGTTTCACATATACTCTCCATCTTCAACTCATACATCGAATCAGAAAATCATACAAAGTATCGTATCAGCAACGACTGCTCGCATCGGGTTACAGAACACCGAGTTTCAATATCTGATCTTCAACTTGGCTAAACCCACGAAGGCCAACCCCACAAACCACACGACCCTCCATAACCTGGAGAAATTCTCTACGACATGAATCTGGATAAATTTACCTCCAATGACAACTGAGGCTTAACCAAAGTTATTTTAGATTACACTAGGTGTGCTAACCAATGAACGTTTATGAAGCCTGCAGGTTGCCGTCACTGAGCCATGTTCTCACGATCGCTTGGAATATTTTCTTATAGCTATGGTATCGAAAGCTCTTTGTGTCCTAATGCATTTTCCTTTCCCGAATTGAAGAACTCACAGCAGCTAGTCATTGCTCTAATTCAGCAAAATTACCTAGGCAGGGTATCTAGCTAAGTATCCTCAGTTGATGCTTCTTGCGTCAATTGCTCATATATATAATCCCTAATCTAGAAGTAAAATGTTATTATCACTCACCACGTTCTTCCTCGCTACCTTTTCTACGCTCACCTCCGCGTCTTCCTCTCCCTCTCCCTGGGGCACCTCTCTCAAACCGCCCGCCAGTCACGGGAAAATCTGTATTGTGCGAGCACACGGCAACAAAACAAACGATACGCCCCAGATCCTAAAAGGATTTGAAGAATGCAATGGTGGAGGCACACTTATTTTCCCGGAGAATGAGAGCTACTACATCGCGACGAGATTGAACCCTGTAGTCCATGACTTGACAATCGAATGGAGAGGGTTATGGACTGTGAGATTTTTCGAGCTCTTTGAATTGCTTGATATATGGCTGATATTTTGGCATAGTTATCAGATGATCTCGATTATTGGCGTAATCATTCCTATCCCATTGCGTTCCAGAATCACCATGCTGCATTCATCATTACTGGAGAGAGAATCTCTATCAATGGAAATCGTACAGGTGGAATCTATGGGAATGGGAACGCCTGGTATGATGCCGAGGAAGGGACTACACTACCAGGTCGACCAATGCCATTCGTGTTCTGGAACGTCAGCGATGTATTTGTCCAACACTGTACGTTTCCTAAAACCTCGAGTGGCTGGAACTAACATCTCGAAGTCTCTATCAAGGATTCTCCGCTCTGGCAGTTGAATATTATGAATGGAACGAATATGTGGTTTGATGACATGATTATGAATTCTACCGCTGTGAATGCACCGTTCGGGGACAATGTAAGAGACGAAAAATCTCGTAACACTTGCCAGGAAAAAAAGCAAAAACTGATTCCACTCCCAGTGGGTCCAGAACACAGACGGCTTTGACACGATGGATGCCAATAATATCACGATGACAAACATGGTTTACCAAGGTGGAGACGACTGTATAGCCATCAAACCGCGCTCTTATAACATCTTCGTCCAAAATGTAATTCCCATTCCAATTTTTTCTGGACATCAACCAATGTTATTATAGGTAACATGCCACGGTGGCAATGGAATTGCAATCGGCAGTCTCGGCCAATACCTCGAAGATTCCTCTGTCATAAACGTGACATTCAAAGACGTAAATATCCCGATTAATAACAACGATAGTCACGGAGCCGCATATATAAAAACTTGGGTGGGGGCCCTTGTTCCACAAACTAGTTATGAGAGCGGAGGACTTCCTCGGGGCGGCG
The DNA here is from genome assembly GCA_002276475.2 of Chlorociboria aeruginascens. Taxonomy (NCBI): domain Eukaryota; kingdom Fungi; phylum Ascomycota; class Leotiomycetes; order Helotiales; family Chlorociboriaceae; genus Chlorociboria; species Chlorociboria aeruginascens. The sequence continues at coordinate 11,904 of NCSK02000263.1, read as the reverse complement.
GCTGGTACGTCTCGTTTCCTTTCATCCTTAAATGGATACCACCCATATATGTAATATATCATTTAACAACACAAAATAGGGGAGTGGTGAAAAACATAACCTTTCAAAACTTCTGGCTGGAAGCCGCCGCCATCGGCCCGCAGATCAATCAAAATAGCGGGGACAACGGTTCCTACGCCGGCACCTCTCTGATGCAAGTCTCCGACATCGTGTTCCTGAACTTCACAGGCCATGTAGCTACGACAGGAAATCGGACGGCAGCAATAAGTTGTTCGGAATATTATCTGTGCTTTGATATCTTGTTAGAGGATATTTCCTTGGCGGTCACGACGAATGGGACCGCGGAGGAAGCCATAGGGACTTGTACATGGGTCGAGCCAGGGGGAGTGGTAGGCATGGTGGGGAGTGGGTGTTAGTTCTGGATACAGGGATTTACCTATCTTCGATGGGGAACAAATGAAAACTGTCTGATTTTGCTTCTTGGATCGATTGTGCGTGTCTCCTTCATATAGCGAGTTCATCTGGAAGTCTATAGCGTTCTATCCAATACCTCGAAGTTAGTATTACTTTTTGAGGAGAAACTTTGGACTTAATATTAACGTATGGTCCGTGAGTAAATTGCTCCCGGAAGTGAAGTACTAACTAGAATTTTTAAATACCAAAACAAGCTCCGAGAAACCGATACACACTTGATGCGGCCATTTCAGCAGCGCCATTTCCACTATGGATCTCCTTTACAACCCGGGCAAAAGCAGTTGCCAGTTGTTCATTCAGAAGCATAATAAAAGATCCCACAATCAGTGATACGGGCGTCGCGGGTTGACACCGACGAGAAGAAACACAAGGACTGTCTCTGAGAGACCCTTGGTGGTCCGAATAGACAAGACAGTCTCAGTTGAAGGTTCGCTAAATCCTCAAAGCCTTGGACCAGTTCTTGAGATCCATACTCTTTTAAACTTAGCCCTTTTGGGTCGCAAGTTTGCAGAGCTTCTCGAAACGGTGTGAATGTCCCCCTCCCTGGATCATTTGAGGTCCAATCGAGTCTGAGCAAAAATGTGCCCTTTCGGCATACTCAGAGTTCCTTCTAAGATGCAAGACTTCATCAATTGGGGGTTTTCAGATGACATTAAGGCGTTCTCCTCTTCAACCTCTAGATTATCACCTGCCGAATAAAGTAGAGCAAATAGAAAATCGAATTCATTGTCCTTCTACCAACGATGTCCTGCCTACATATGATCTTTTCAGACTTTTTCTTCCCTGGTGGTCTCAAATATAGCCCATTCCGTAAAATGGATTATCGAAATTTCAGAAAACGCGTCGAGTCTTATAGAGTATTGGCCTGGTTAACATGGCGATCCTACGCCAGTATGGCAACCATGGCATCTGGGTAGCGGCAATGCGATGATTTACTGTAGGTTGATATGCGGTGTTTTCGTGGATAATGAGAGACAGGAAGGAGTATGCTCAGCTCCTACGCGGGAGATATAGGTCTTGTAAGAATGTGTGTAGCCAGTTAGGCAGAGTCGAGTTTACTGGGTTGCAGTGTGTTACTTTTACGAACGACCCCCAGCGTCAATCTTGTTCTTCCTTCAATCGCGCAATCACGCTGAATTTCAGGAGCGGATCTTCGAGTTTGCATTATCCAAATACACACTCTCAGATCCCTTCTCCCAGTACGAGAAAAGCACCCACTATACTTACACTAGATACGTTCATGTTTTCTAGGCAATGTCCCCTTTTCCGTAGCATCTCAGAAATAGTAGAAAACTTATGCTTTTGAGGCCCTCTCAGAACACTAACTCCGGAATCCAGCTACACAGGAAAAAGGAAAGTTGATATTTCATTCCTACTTCTCTGCCGAAGGATATATTTGGAGACATATATATATATATATATTGGCTAGAAACCAATTTCTCCAAGCCTTGTGGGGAGGAATTTATAGAAAGCTATGATTACGATCAGGAGAGGAGATTAGCAGCCCTGGTACCCTATATCCATCGATCCGCAAAGACGGGATTGGCAAACGGAGAAGCAAGGTTCAAATGTTGAACGGAACCAAAGAGGATGGGGATGTGCGTTTGGCAAGTTAAAATCATTGAGGGGATTGATTATCGTAATAGAGACGATGGATGACAAGAAGAGTCAACGCCGGGCTTTAGGTCTAGGACCTGATGCGACTATGGAAGGTGTAACTTGGAACATTTGCTATGGATAGTTCTCAAGCGGACACCAGAGTAAGATTTCCTGTCTTGAAAATACCCGTTTGCTTTGGCTTGGACGACTACTATAACCAACCTTACTATTGTTAAATTTGTGGTCTAAACGATGAGCTAGACTTCTTACATCCCAGACAATACGAAACCCCATCCGAATATGAAACTCTGGAGATTTTAATTACTTCTCTACACTTCTGAGCAATATCTGGAATACTATTTCTAAGCTCGATCTCAGAGACAAGATTGTCAGTTGCGAAATGACTAGTACGGATAAAAATGTATGATGACATGAACTTTGCTTGCATTTCCTCACAATCATGACATGGCATATATGACCTAATGGATCTTAATAGCTAGTTTTCCAAAATGTTTCTGATCCAACATATATTGATAAGCCCTGTATGAAAATCAGCAAAAATATTTCAATTTTAATCTCCTCCTTTCAAGAGCGAGAGAGAAGAGGAGGAAACCTACTCCTTCAATTCCTCCAGGGCAAAAACCTTCTCATCAACAATAGGCTTAATATTATTCACATCAATCGCCCTATTCATCTCCTCGAGCTGAATCCTGCTTCCCACGAAAACACCACGCACCGTACACGTCCTACTCAAGCAATCCAGGAAGCCCGGCTGGTCCTTCTGGAACCCGCCAAGGAACCCAATAATGCTAATGATGCCATCAATCTTGATAGCCTGGAGGGTCTGAGCCATCGTACTCGGCCCGCCAACTTCTAAAACGTGATCGACACCCTCACCCTTAGGAGTCAGCGCCTTAGCTACCTTCCCCCAATCCGCCGTCTCTTTGTAATTGATGACGTGGTCAGCGCCCACTCTCTTCAGCACCTCGGCTTTCGCTGCTGAGCTTGTCGTGGCAATGACTTTCGCGCCCGCCGCCTTCGCAAACTGCAGTGCGAAAATGGACACTCCGCCCGTTCCTTGAACCAGGACGTATTGCCCCGGCCTCAGAGTGTTGAGACCGTAGAATGAATTCCAAGCTGTGAGGGCGGCACATGAAAGAGTCGAGGCTTCGAGATAGGAGAGTGTGGTGGGCATTTCTGAGAGACCATGCTCGTTGAATATGCCGTATTGGCGGAGCGTTCCATCTATTGCTCCTCCAAGACCAGTCTCTCTGGTTTTGCTGTCTAGGGATCCAGCAAGATGGCCTTGGTTGAAGAGAGTCACGACTTTGGAACCCTTGGTGAAGCGTGTTACTTTAGAGCCAATGGCTATTACTTCTCCGGCTCCGTCTGAGCCGGGAACGACATTTTCGGCCTTAGGGATAGGATATAGGCCCTGATTGAAGTGAGTGAAGTCCGTGGATTGTGAGGGAGGCATTTACTTTGGGAAGCATTAGATCTCTGTAGTTGAGAGACGCAGCGTGAATCTTGACGAGGACTTCATTGGCTGCTAGTTCTGGGATGGGGGTTTCGGCGTCGAATATCAAGCTGTCAAATCCATTCTCGCCTTGGATTGTCCACTGCACATATAAGAAGTTAGCAACAACTCCCTTGGGATATCTTTGGAGTATTTCCCATGAGAAATGATCGACGGAGATGTTTTATACTCCATGGAAATACTGACAGCCTTTGTGGTTTTGGGGATAGACATGATAGTATTCTCTTTGGGGGTTCGGAATTAGTTTAATATTGAGGAATTCAAAATGCTAATTTGGAATAAAGAAGATAAGGAAGAGAGAGGAAGAGAAAACGAAGGAGATCCATGTGCAACATAAACATACCTATTAGCTAAATAAACTTCTGATGCAAGCAAGTCCATATCCATATCTACAAGGGTAGATCCTAACCTAAATTGTACTTTATAATCAATATTCCAGGGTAATGATTTTCTTCTGAGTAATTTCATCCCAACTTGTGAATGCTGCCAGTGATGACGTTTTCGGGAGTAAAAGAATTGGCCGAGGTTTCGGTAGTTGATGTGGATGAGCTATATGCAATATATTCAACTCCAGCCATGCAGTCAGCTTGACAGTCAGAGTCTGCCGGAGCCACGCATCAAACCTCTAATATTCACCTGAAATGTCATCCGTTAGAAGTACGATTCGCAATAATCTCATAATAGTAAACTTACGAGCTGTCCAGCAGTGAAGAATTTCTATATAAATCCAAGTCCTGCGGAGTAGAAAAATAAGTTGTAAGTCCAGACTGTAGTTATACGTACTGCAACGCATCACCAAGACGATAGCACTGGTCGCGGCACACATCTTGCATCCCACCAATGGAAACTCGTCCCACTGAATCAAGAAATATCGGCGAGATTCGCTCTGAGCGTATTCTAAAGAAGTGGCTACATTCTTCATGTTTTGTGTCGGTCTGCACTCCAACATCAACATAGGACGACCGAGCTGGGAAAGCCTTCTCAACTCCAAGGGTATAACTTCTTTGTATGGATGTATTCTGCTCTGGTTTCTGCGGTTCTGGGAGAATCAACTGTGTTTCATCCCACGACTGCCGCTTGTCGATCAACCACGGCCATATTGGATCCCCCACAGTGGTCCGCCGCCGTAACTTAGGCATATCGGACACGTTCGGCTTCTTGGTTAGTGCTTCCAATCGCGTGATGCTAGATAGTGTACGTGTACGTATCCTCTTCAATGCTGGATTCTCCCCGTCACTAGGCACGGCATCAATGTCTCTCCCTTGAGCAGCCAAGTCCCGACTTGAGATTTTGCCAAATTTATCCGAGGCAAAGAATTCGTCGTGCGAGCCGAGAGATACTTGCAATGTCGGGAAGTCACGGGTTTGGCCATCTTTCAGAAAGAGCCATTGTTGTAGTGGGTTTGGCAGATTGTGACTTTCTGTAAGGCAGAAGGGTGATCAGCATGAAACGGTCGTTGGGCTTCAACTCGAAATCCTACCTTGGAAGTACTGTTGCGCCTTGTCCTGCCAACATACATAGTAGCGATCAAAGGCCCCAAACGCAAAGACAAGGACTCGCTGTGCATTGTCCATGTTTGGCATTATTGGTTTTCCATTGGAATTGGAGTGAAGCTGCTGAGCGACTTCAGTGCTTGTGCCATTCCGTTCAGCAGGACTAGAAAAAAATATAAGATGGCTGTGATTCTACGAGGGGGAACGGGGTCATTAACCTTGAAGCAAAATCCGCTAAAGATGTTAGTGAACTTCTTGGAGAACTTGTGAGAGAGCCCGGCAGGAAAACCCCCGAGTTACGTGAAGATCCTACGGGCGAATCGGTCGATGAACTATACGAGCTCCATGAAGCAATTGAGCGAGAAGTTCTCGACATACTCAATTGTGGTAGAGGATCAACGTGCTCTATCACCGGCAATAAGAAGTTGTTGACGACACCTGTGGTTACGGTCTAAGTGTAGTTAGCTGCTATAAAATCCTTTCCGATTATGTGGCTACATAAGATGTGATTGATATATCTAGTCCGATAAGATCATTTCTTGAATGTGGTCCCATATTCTCAGCTCACCCAACCCTGTTGAAACTGTCGTCGGAAACTCCGTCAGGGGCTCGTTACATGTGTTGAATCCTCAGAAACAAACGGGTATGAGGGCTGTCCTAGATGACACTCTGTTGCTCTCGCAAGTGCCGACGAGTTGCGATTGATGTCTCGACAGTGACAGATCTGAAGAAATTTTCTGCCATGCACGATGCCCTACTTCCCCACGGTTAAAGGAACACTTTTAGAGCGTTATTAAATACCTCTTAATTGTTTTGGAAATCATTTTGGAATGATTGAATTGATATATCATGTTGTACAAAGAACGAGCTATTTGATTTGATTTGAATTTAGTTTTTTTCCTTCCGGGTGTGTCTTCCAAAAGTTATTAGTTATTGTAAGCCAGAATTGTGCTTTTAAACCAATATCTTTCCAAGGTATCACCTTAAACCAAAAGGCAATGCTACAAGAGTAAGTACAGTTACATGCCACAATTATCATCAAAGCTTCAATCCAAGGCTTCAGCGCTCCTCGACCGTCTCCCTACTCTTTTCTCCCATCTCCACAACTCCACATCCAGCACAATCCGTCCACCCCCAAGTTTCCCCTTCAGACCATCATGATCCCTATCATAGTACAACGCCCATATAGCTTTCCCTTCCACAGCTTCCTCTCTAACGGCAACGAATCCTTCCCACCCCTCAATCGTAAGCCTACGATCCTGTCTAGTGCAGTCAAAGGGCCCCGTGATATTCAGTTGTGAATCAGCGCGCACACCGTATTTCACCTGGTACGTCTCGCGATCTACATAGATCCAATTCATGATCGGCTCCACGTCTGTGATGCTGGATACGAGGCCCTCGTACGTCGAGTCGGGATATGGAAGGAAGTAGCCTGCGAATGGATGGGCGGAAGCGGTACTCGAAACGCCATTGATATATAACTATCATAAGAAAAAATAAAACTATCAGCACGATTCACATATCTTTCTCTTTCTCTTTCGCGTTCCAAAATTATGTCGCCGTAGCTCCTAGACTTTCAAGGTGAGCATCGACGTACCCTGGAATTTGAGAGCACCACTTGTCCATGGTCAATCTCCCGCGCATACGGGGAAGGCATCGCACAACTTGCAACAAGATTGCTCCTTCGAGCACGATGTTCTTCCCTCCGATCTTTCGCCTGGCCTTGTCTGACCACCTCTTGCACGGCGAGGAGAGCCGGGGCGGTAATAAGGGCAATGAACATGATTTCGAATCCGAGCTCTTTGAGGGTATGGAATACAAAAATCTACAAGTATTGATAGCAGTTTCTGATGAAATATGAGGGATGGGCAGGGCGAGTGCTTGGAAATTCGAGTTCAGAAAATTTGGACTTTATATGGCTTGTTGTTGGAATGGGAAGTAGGTTATATTATATGAGTAGAATTGTGGTTTCAACCTTGCACATGCTTAATATTCCTCCCCGGTTCGAAATATATCCCATAGCTATGAGAGGCGTTAGCTAGACCGTGGCTCAATATCGTTTTAGGGGGGGAAGGCTAAGAGCTACAGAACATCCCCGAAAATTGATGGCATTGCGTGGCTCGATCTAGACCGATAGAGCGTGGTCTGCAGCTGTAGAAAGACGGTGTGACAGCTGTATTGAGTTTGAGTTTTTTTCTTCCATGTCCTGAATTCGAACTTCCTACTGTATTTTATTATATACGCGAATTGTGAAGAAAATGCCATGCTTTGGGACAAGTACGATATGAAGACATCTCCTTATCTCCATATTTGAAGAAGTTCAAGATCAACAATACAGCGATCAGAGCCATATTACTCGTTATGAAACACATATCCCCCTCAACACTGGCAGCGATCATTGTTTCGAAGTCTAGCATGCCATTTATGAGCTGATTCCGCTTCAAATGGGGCGATTTCTGTCGCAAGTCGTAGCTGACGTACTGTTTTCTTTCTGTTTTGGCTCTTCTTTTCACAGCGTGGATGTTTTATGCCTTGAACTCCTTTGTAGATGGTCTGAAGGGTTGAGGATACCTAGTTAGTTACTCCTTGGTAGATACCAAGGTCTAGAATTACTGTCTCCTACTTATCTATATATAAAGAACCAACATGACCCCTCTTTGTGAGATAATACCTAAACCCATCCTTTCGCATCCGACTTTCCATCTGCATCTAGATACTCCTGGCGAGATCTTCTCCCATCATTTCGTAAATTTTACCTGTCTATCTTATCATTAATCATAGTATTCAAACACCATATCCTTGAAATCCTAGCCAAACCTAGAAGATCGAAATGGCAAGCACGTAGGTTAAATGACGCAAATTCCATCTTCTCCCTCTTCCTCCTCCTAGCACGATTCTTTTTAAATTCATCCCCAAGCACCGCTGACTCCACTCAGCACAACCTATAACCCCACTGCCGGCGGCGCCGCCTATTCCCCAACATCAGACAGCAACGAGGGCCGTCCCACTCGACTAGCCACAGGGAACTTCGATTCCAGTCTGCCTAATCTCCCGACAACGGACAGTCTACGGGCACCGGCCGGTACGTCTACCCCCTCTTCCATCCCTTTTCCTGTCCTCAGTGAGCACGGGTTAGGGAGGTGTATGTAGGGAGGGGATGTGGAACTAAGATATATTCCGTGATAGGAGGACTCCTTCGCGGTGCAGTTGACGACAACGGACAGCTCAAGAGCGCGGGCTTGATGGTGGGCATAAAGCTCGATCTAGAAGCTGAGGTCCATCTCACGGCCCGAGTACGGGGTGATATTGTGATTGGGTTGTATTGAGAATCGGGAGCGATGTTGGTGGGAGAGAGAGAAGGAAGCAAGGGCAATGTGCGACAGCTAGATCTCTGATTGCGGAATCCATCACATGTTAGGGGGAGAAGAATTCTAGCACCATAGTTTATTCACAATGGCAGTAACGAAATCCAAGGAAATTCGGGCGTAACCTCTCTCTCTCTCTCTAACACCAACGGCCATCGTCCCAGCCGTGGCTCAAACAATAAGAAATATGCCTATTCCCCAATTGATATGGTCATATACCACAATCTAAACGTATCTTGAACTGTTTCCAAGGGTTTCCATGCAACATCCTGGCAGGAGATAAGGCTTCGAAGCGGCGTTGTCCTCGATTGCGCCGGAAGAAGGAGGTGAGATGCTGCATGAATACCCACCATCCACGTGATGGATAGCTTCCGAACGGAGATTGTGCTGTGCAACTTTCCATTGCCTTTTCTGTATTTTAAGGGTGCGTTCAATAAATGATTCTTTGTACATCAATAGAGCTGGCTCCGTGTACAGCAATATCACGTGATATTATTTCGAGATGCAGGTGGTTAGTTTCGTGGGCTCTCAGAAGTAGAATGAAAGGAACCCGAACAGCAGAAACAACAACCTGCCATGGTCTGGTCCTCGAAGTCCCCACAGCCAGAATTAGTTGAAAGGTATCTGGTGATTGGAGTGGTACTAGGAAAAGGAAAAGGAAAAGGAAAAGGGAAAGGAAATTAATTGGTGAGGATCAGCGGGCCACCCAGTCTGGTTCTTGGTACTATAAACTGGAAATCTGGGCCTGCCTAGAATATCAAATTCTCTCCTTGAGCCTGAACCAATAACAACGCTGACTATAGCGTGCATTTCCATATTTGTTTCACCAGCGCATAAATAATATGGCTAGCTGCATATGCGCTGGTAAATGCGGAGGCGATTTGCTGCTTGAGCCTGGAAACGAGATATTAAAACTCAAATAAAAATTATCAGACCATTGAATTAAGTAGTTACAATTGAATGGATGGTTGAATTGATGATCCCCACGTGAAGATTATATTGTACCTTTTTATCGAAAGATCTTTTCCCATGTTAACTGATAGCCTTTCTTAAACCCGTCCTATCTGGAACGGGTTACGCTATCAACAACTAACACCGACGCTTGGTTTATATTGCTCAGATTGTCAAAGAAACCAAGGCCTCAACACACCTATGTACTTCCTCGATATAACTTATTGAAAAGAGGCAGGTCAAACCACTCCTTCGGTCCTAGGGAACTCCTTATCTGAACAAGGAATTTGGCTAACACGTGGCGAACCCCAAAAGGGGAAATGATAGAAGAATTCTCAGACCACATGGAAATATAATTGAATATAATTGACTTTCTCTCTTATATTGATTAAAGCTACCAGTAGTTGATGTTGAACGGAAAGGCAATCTAACTTGGTCTGCTAGACATGGCTCCGAAACACCAGATTCGTAATAGTCTATAGAATCTGAACCATCTTTTCTAGCACATATGATCAGCAGGTATATAATAATATCGATAATGGATCATCATCTGGGTCCGATCAATCATGGAGGAGGCTCCTGCCGTGCGGGACTCGGTCCACCTTTCCCCACATTCTAAAAAAGCTGGAGAGAAGGGAGATGCTTCCGTCCTCTATAGATATATAGTGTGTTCCTGGAGAATATCACGGCTCCGCATGCGCTGTCTGCCCGTGATTCGGCAATTAAAAGCACAGCATGCAAGCTTTAATTTTCAGGAACACCTGTATCAGGTTGATATTTGCGCCCACTACGTCTTTTCAGGCAGCATCCGAGGCACGGCTCTGCCATAATATGTGTTCGGTTGTCGAGATATCATGATCCATATTGCGCACTTTCTGGACAACTAATCAGTCGGGACGGACATGCATGCTGCCCACGGAGATCGAGACGAAATGCCTAGCCTTGCTGATGGACCCCCCGCACCTGACAGCTCCCCTTGAAAGCATGTGGCGAGATGCCAATAACGATGTGCGTCCAGATCATCTGAAGACGAGTGTTTTTCATTCTGCGTTCCACGGCGTCGCTCTCCCACCCCCGAGCGTGGATCTGATCGTCTGGTTCCTGGCCGGATGAAGGTGCGGGCAGGGCTCTTCTCCACAATCCCGCGCAGGATGCAGGTGGTGCTTCCCTTCATCGTGCTCGCATATTGCTACAGAAAAGCAAGCGACGACGACCACCAAAAGGAAAAGAAGGAACGAACAATCATCATAATATCACGTGTTGTGGAGCTGCCAATCGAGTGCCCGCTGCGCTCGGCTACAACCAGGGAACGTAAGATTCACACTTCGAGGCTGGAGCATTCGAGGAACTGGAGAATAGCATATAGCATAGCGTATAGCATAGCGTAGCATACCTTAGCATACCTTAGCATAGCATAGCATATCAATCCGGGGAACACACCTTTCGGCGCACCGGAACCAGGCCCTAATCTCAAATAGTATAGACGAGCTGATGACATGATTGCATGTATTTGTGCCTCACGGGTCCCAGGTTTGGATCTGCTCTTGATGGCCGTTGAGCGTCGCTATTGGGGGGCATGGGGCATTTACGTCGGTGCAAGGTGTGACAGCTCGCTCGCTCGTACGTACTTTGTCTGGCGCTAGTAGAAAGCGGACGCGACTGAGGAACATCGGACCGTTTGGCTCTTGATGTGGACGGCCCGGGGGGCGGTACCACTATGCACGTGCAAGCAAAGCAAAAGCACGACTGGATGACCCTAATTGCATTTGCATTTGCATTGCAGTTGCAGTTGCAGTTGCAGTGGCAGTTGGGAGTGGGAGCTGGAGTGGGAGCTGGCGCTGGCGCTGGCGTTGGCGTTGGCGTTGGCGTTACCGTTGCATTTGCGTTTGCGTTTGCGTTTGTGTTTGTGTTTGCGTTTGCACTTGCATTATTTGCATTGGGAATGAACGAGACCTGGCTTCAAGTACCGAGTTGAGTGGTGTCTAGAACGGATGGGGAGGGAGATGGAGATGCAGATGGAGATGCAGATGGAGATGCAGATGGAGGACGGCAGAGTAGCGTGTCAGGGGGGGGGGGAATGCCTAGTGGGCTTCTAGAACGACGATGCCCGAATAGTCATAACCGCTCGTTACGGGGGGCACGTCATTAGTGCTGTCGGCGTGACTCGCCCAGGATTATTACCGCATTAGGATGATTACTACCCAATCCGGCCATTAGGACTTTCCGAGACGAATTCCCAGCGGTCGGGCTGACCGCCTCCCCCCCCCAGGCAGGTAGGGTTACGGCAACGGCAATCTTCCCCTTCCCACAGAACAACAACCCTGCTCGCCATTTCATACATTCCCCCATTCTGCAGACTGAAGGGTACCGTGCTGGACCGTCGACAGAGCATCTCCCCTCCCTCCCTCCTGATACCAGAGTCGGCCCTCATGGTGGCACCTCCGTCAATACGCCCCTCCCCCTATACGCCCCCATGCCCCCATAC
>NCSK02000262.1:0-40825 GCA_002276475.2 Chlorociboria aeruginascens | reverse complement strand
TTTGGGGTTGGGGTTGGGGTTTGGTTAGATTATTAATATAATGATTTAAGAGGAGGACTCTGCTGTCTTTATTAATTATTATTATTGTTGTTGTTATCATTATCATTATCATCATTTTGTTTTTGGAAAAGAGGAAGATTTTAATATCGATACATACTTTTTTTTTCTTTTTATATATACTTTAAGATCACCTAGGTAAAAAAAGGTTTCTGATTATTATTTCTTTTTCTTTTTCTTTTGTTTTATCCTTCCCAGGTTCTTTTATTTTCATTTCTGTATCTTGTCGGTTTTCCTACTACGCTTCTACCGCGAGAGCCACATTTGGATTTGAATTCGCGAGCGGATTCTTGGAAAGAAAAGAAGGGAAGGGAAGGGAAGGCGATGGCGCACATGCAATCTCAGGTTCTGACGCCGCTTTCGAGTCAGAGAGCAGAGGGTGAGTTTTTCCTTCTTATTCTTCTTATTTTTTGGATGAGAAAGGATGGTCAGAAATACTAACAAAGAGTAGAGTTATATGATTCCCGAATCCTAGGTCCCTATAATGCGCTACAATCTCCAGGTTCGAGGGAGAAGGAAATCAGTGGGGAGGTTGTGATTGATAGCAATATCTTGAATTGTATGTCCATGTCTCATCCATTCAAAGCTTATCACTATGGATGATTTGGAAGAAGAAAGAAAGAAAGAAACAATTATGCTGATAATCATAGATCTCCCAAAAGGTAGCCGGGTGCTTAAAATATCAGTTGATGGCACGTCGGCGTGGTCGAGGACAGTGCGGATTCAAGTCGAGTTGTTTGATGGCAAGAGGAAGAGCTATTGTCTGAAGTATTTGTCGGTTGATGATGAGGGGAAGATACAGGGGTTTTCGGTGTTGATTGAGGAGTGAGGTTTTTTGGGGTGAAGATCGGAGTCTTGACCGTTCTTCTTGAGCTGGATATGAGGCGATTTCAAATACCACATCAATATCACCCAACCAAGTCGGAGAGAAGAAAATGAGCGGAATGTTAGACAGAAGACAGCTGGGCTGTTTGTTACATACATATACAGTATATACTCGGGAACATAGGCAATTAATCGGGCGCGCAAAAGCATAGAAGGATATGGGAAGAGGAATATTTATCATTGGAATAGCATTATATTGGGCGGGAGTTTCAATGATGTAGGAATACATTTGGTGAACGGACATTGAAGTTTTGACTACGGAATGTATATTGGGTCGATAGTTTTCGAGGAATAGGAGTTAAGGCTTGTTGAATTCGACAGTGGTGGTTGGTGTGACGAGATGTGTTTGGTGAGATGTGTTTGGTGAGATGTGTTTGGTGAGATGTGTTTGGTGAGATGTGTTTGGTGAGATGTGTTTGGTGAGATGTGTTTGGTGAGATGATGTTGTTCGAATCCCAGAACTCGAGCCGATATCTACACGACCAGCGTGTATGTCCATCTCATCTCCTTTCATCTGACTGTGCCCAAAACCCCATCAAGTCGAGAATACTGTACATCCATCTCATCTCCCCCGCCCCCTCAAGTCATATTCACTCGATATCGAAACAAGTGAATCCTACATTCACCTCCTAATCCCTATATCTCCAAACCCAATTCACTTAAACCAACCCATACTTGCGAATAAACATTCCACCACGAACTAATGGGCGGAAAACGAGGATGATACCCAGATCATCGAGAAGGTTGAGCCATTGAAGATGCTGTAAATAGAACACAGGTCTACAGAGGAGGTAGATTCCGATATCGTCGATGACATACAGAGTTGGGCGGTCTCTTGTTCTCTGGTGTCGCATTGATTTCAAGAGAACTAATCGAGGTATTGATATGGATGTTGAAGTACAAAGGCACTGTACCGGATGAAGCACTTACTCTGAGAAGTACTACATTTTATAGATTCAGAGCCATGAGGCGAATGTCCACTTGTCCAGTCCAGTCCAGTCCAGTACACTTCTACCCAACGCATCGAACGTGGGCGCTCTCCATCATGTGAATGCCCTCACTTCTGCTGAAACCATCTCGTCCCCACTCGCCCTCCTTGTCGATACGGTACGTATCCAAGTCACACTCGTGATGAGAGCTGTATGGTCCCACGTCGCCTCTGCGCGCAGAGGAAGAGGAGGCAACACCCAGGGCCTCCAAATCGGCCTAGACGTAGAAGAGCTTAGGCTGTGAGCTGGACGGGTGCGTTGTGACGTGTTCGCTCAGGGGATGCCCTGAAAATCACCCGGACGGCTGGATTGGGCTGCAGCAACCGCCCGTGGAAGAGGCATTTGGACGGTGAAGAAAGGGACAGACCCGCCGAGACAGTACCGTGTCCTGTGTCTGTGTCTGTGTCTGTGTCTGTGTCTGTGTCTGTGTCTGTATCTGTGTATGTGTATGTGTAATGCTGTCCTTTGGCTGCGGATCCAGATCCAGCTCTAGCTCCAGCCCCAGCTCCAGCGGCCCGAAACGCGAAACGAGGAATAGCCGGGGCCGGGGCCGGGGCCATCCAATAAATCGGTCCGCCCAAAGACATTTCGACTCTTTTGAGTTGATTTCTTCTCGACCTCCTTTACTTCTTTTCTCTGCTCTTCCTCCCTGCCCACTCGCCACAGCACACCACATCGCCGTCATGGCCACGACTATGATTCTCTGTTGACCCACCCCCCAGGTGCAGGACTCTCGATTCGCCTTGAGCGGCCCAAATCATACCTCGATCTTGCCCTTCCCGTCCCGCCAGAATCCGCTCCGGTGCGTCATAGGTTTTTGCGACGGCTCTCCCCACAATCACATCCTATGAAGAGAGCAGAGGATCCTACCATTATCATGTCGAAGCAACCGTCCGACTCGTTCCTCCCATCGGGGGGTTTCGATCAATCACGACGACCTGATTTCCGATCCCATTCGATCTCGCCCATGGCCGTACCGCGGAGCGTCCCTGGTTATTCGCCGCAGAGTCGCGACTCCCCGACCGCTTTCCTTCAATCGCGATCACCATCCCACCCGGTATCTCCCCCTAAAACACGAAGCGCGAGTGCAGATGACAATGCAGCCTCTCTGGTCGAGGATTGGAGGACGTATACGGCGAAATTAAGGATGCAGAACGAAGGCGAGCGAGCACACATGGCAGCTGATAGAGCGCGAATGGAAGAGATCATGGCGGAGGAACGGGACTTGTGGGATAAGGAGAGAGACATCTTGAGGGCCAGGATTGCGGAGTTAGAGAAAGAGTTGGCGAATCGAGGGAATGCGTTCATTTCACCACCAATCAGTCAATTGAATTCAGCTATGAGAGCAGGTCCTCATCCAATGAGTTTCACAAGCCAGGTATCGAACATGTCGAATACGGTGTCTTCAACTGGGAGTATTGAGGGGAAGAGATATGTCCCGCAAGAATCGGGTCGAAATGCAGATGGATCACCATTCTACGCACCAGCACCGACGAATCCTTCACGGACCTTCGAACCTTCTCCTACTTCCGACCTGAGGGTTGATGATCTTACCGCTCCTCGAGAATCAGCAATCAGAGTTACATCCAAAGAGCTTACTTCATCCGATTTCATCCACTCGCCACCTAACGAACTCCCCTCCATTTCTGAAACCCCTGTCGAAAGTATAGATATATCGCACATCCAGCCAGAATTGGAAGGCGTGCCCATCAAAGCGTCCGCCGTATCTCCCACCTTCGCTGCCAAAGTCCTTTCGCCTGTTAGATCCCCCTCCAAACTATCGCCTAACATCCAGCCTCCACCACGAGACATCTCAAATTTATCTCGCAGCAATAGTTCACGGAGCAATACTGGGAGAGGAGATGCATTAGACGTTGTCCGCGCCCCCGAAAATAGGAGATTGACTATGCACGCAGGCCATACACCTAACCATTCAATCTCTAAACTCGACTTCTTGGATGAAAGCGGAAACGCTACGCCTACGCAGCTACAGATCCAGAAGCAAAATCATCCGCATAACCCCTCTATGACCACCACCGAACTCCACAACTCTCTTTTCTCTCACCCTGAAGAAGATATCTCCGACGACGGTGATAACGAGCTCATAGGTCCATTAGGCCTTAATATCGAGCCTGAAACCGACGATATTTTCCTTGCGAGATTAGTCGCAAAATTAGAAGAGGCGAAAAGGAGCGCAGGCGTGAGTCCAGTTGATGAAAAAGATGAGGAGGCTGTATTAAGTCCACTGGAAAAAGAAGAGGAGTTGGAGGCGAAGATGGAGGATTTGCCGCCTTTACGATTGAAGCCCAGTTTTAATTTTGGGAGGCCCATGGGGAGTATGTGATTCTATCTCTATGGTTGAAATTTCTTTTGTTGGATTTGGATTTGCGCAATGGAGTGATTGAGTACTGTTCTTGTCTATCTGTCTCAGGGAGAAAAGCCAAGGAGCGAAGCGATGTTTTTTTTCTTTTAAAATTTTTTTTCCGTTCTTTTTGTTTCTTCCCGAATTTGGGGTTTCAAGAATTCAGGCAGCGAGGGTTTGTGAATAGATGAAAGAATAGGGATGGAGTATGCATAAGAAGGAAAGGGATGGGATGGGATCGGGATTTGACGAATCAGAAAAAAAAACTTTATACCCCCTTTTTATCAGCCTGTCTTTGTGCGGCGTTTTCGTTTCCTTTTGTTAAATAGATAGATTACATAGATAGGTAGAGATTGATTGATAGCTTCCTGTATACTGTCTTTTCCCTTCATTCTTTCTTCTTCTCTCTCTCTCTCTCTCTCTCTCTCTCCTCTCTTTTACTTTGCACACATGACGCGTGAGATGAGATTAAGGTTCGGTACTGGGAATTCAACAGATGGATAGATGCATTTTTGCAGCGAAGGGGAGGGGGGGATAATCATTCTTTGTTTTAATACACATACATAGAGCGAGCGGTATCAAGATGGGATATATATAGAGATATATATATACACGGATGTCGGATTTACATACATACATGCACTACACTACACCAAGGAACCAAACAACCAACAGAGAGCGGTTGGGGAAGAAGGGGGGAGTTGTAAATATTGCTTTTGTCTTGTTCGATAGAGAGGAGAAGGATGGGGTATTGAATTCTTGCATAGATAGATAGATAAATCGGCTGAAGATATGAGGTAGAAAGAGAAATGATACCCTTTCCATATACACCTACTTATACACGTTTGCCATATTTATCTTTATTCTTAAGTCTCGAAAAGATTTATTTACACATCCGCAATGCGCTCTTATCATGGATGAATACAGGTGTATATGTATATGTACGATTATTAATGACCTGTAGGCCTCCCCGTTCCAGTATTCATTCCCTATGTAAAAAAATACAGGTAATCTTTATCTCTTTCTCACAAACACACACACTTACAGTATAACGAGCATAAACAAGCGTAAAAGATACATTTCCTCGGCCGCCAACAACCTATTTCGCCGGCTTCCTAGCAACCATCAAATACATCGGCGTGAATAAATCCTCCTTTGCGCCCGCAACCAGACAATCCGCGGCAACTGCCAAACTATCTGCCGTCTTCTGGGTTCCTCCCGGCGCAATCCCCACCATCTCTAGCAAACCCACAAACTTATGGGTAATACCTCGTCCTAACTTCGTCATACGCGCAATGGTAAAGAAATCGAATATCGTGCCCATATGCTTGAATTCTCCGGCTAGCGGGTAGTACCAAGGCGTAGCATCGGGTCTCTTGGCTAGATCCTCGTGAAGCAGGAGTTCGAAACCAGCGGCTTTGATGGCGGCGATGCCCTCGCTGATTTTAACCATGTTGGAGATCCCGTCGCCTTGTTCGATGCCTAGGCGGATTTCGCGGTGGTGCGCGTTGGTATTGTCGTAGTTGTCCGTCATTAGCCATTCGTAGACACCGAATGTGCCGCCGGGTTTCAAGACGCGAAAGATTTGGGAGTACACGCCTTCGAGGGAGGGTGCATGGACGGTGGCTTCGATGGCGTAGACTGCATCGAAAGAGTTTTCGGGGAAAGACATTTGCTTTTGAAGGTTAGTTTCTATGTTTTTATATTTCGAAATTTTGGAAAGAAAGGAGAGTGGGAAGGCAGGTAGGGTGAGTTGTGGACTTAAGGGAAACGTAAAATACCATGAAATCACCCTTCACAAATTTCAATTGATTACTCAACCCCTCCTTGGCTGCATATCTTGTCGCTCTCTCAATCTGATAATCATTGTTGTTCAGACCAGTAATATGCGCACCCGTGAACTTTGCGATTTCTCTAGCTGGGCCTCCCACACCACATCCTACGTCCAGAACTCGATCTCCATCTTTGATCCCAATTTTAGCAGCAAGGTAATGTTCGTGACGAGCAATGGCTTGGTAGAAGGGTTCACCATACGCAAATCGACAAAAGTGGAATGACTGGCCCCACCCATATTCGTAGAGATCGGTTCCGAGATTATAATAACTATTCTAATAAGTATCTATCGTTGATGGAAGAGCTGAGGAACATACTGTCTAGTCAATGTAGCATATTCCGCTTTACGTGACTAACAAAAGATTTAAATTAGGTAGCGCTCTCTTAAACAAGGGGGAGAAATATACCTCTCTATCTGCTAACGTCTCATCCTTCGCAGTTTTATTATCCCAATGCTTGAAATATTCTTCTACTGCTGCTTTCTGCGCAGATTTATCTTTCCCGAGCATGGCTCTGAATCCACCCCCCGAATTGGCGGATTCTTTATGCATAGCTTTGTTGAAAGCTGCATCTCTGCTGTGATCTTCGGTCTCGAGAGTGGGTGCCATTGTGAAAATGATTCAGGAGTGTTGAAAGATTTAGGAAGGAGGGTGAGGGTGAGGGCGAGGGTGATGAGGTAAGGGAATTGGTTGCGGAGGATAGGTCGAAGGGTTGAAAGGGGCAGTGTGGTTTTATGTATTTAGATTTGTAGAGTTCAGGAAATTATTTCAGGGATATTCAAGAAGCTTATTCGTCTTCGTTTTCGGCTTCGTTTTCGTTTTCGTTTTCGTTTTCGTATTCAGCGGTGATAGCCGTTTCTACTTAGGTCACGTGCTGAGTGGCACTAACTCAAATCCTCTTGAAAATTGATTACATAAACAAAAATTTCTCAATATCACAATCATCTCGCCCCCACCAACATCTCCACATGCCTATACTCATATAGTCTCTCTGAACTCCAAACAAACACACCCCATTCCAGCCAATACTCAAAATGCCACCGCAAATAAAACAAGATCTCAACCGATCCGGCTGGGAAACCACGGATTTCCCGTCCGTCTGCGAAAACTGCTTGCCCGACAACCCTTACGTACAAATGCTCAAGCAAGACCACGGCCAAGAATGCAAACTTTGTACACGCCCTTTCACTGTCTTTACCTGGAAAGCTGATCGAACGTCACGTTCCAAATATACGAATATTTGTCTTACGTGCGCGCGTTTAAAGAATTGTTGCCAGTGCTGCATGTTAGATCTGAGCTTCGGATTACCAATCGTGGTCAGAGATGCGGCGTTAAAAATGATGGCTCCCGGCCCGCAAAGCGCCGTTAATAGAGAGTATTATGCGCAAAATCATGAGAAGGAGATTGAGGATGGAAGAGGGCTTGAGGAATACGAGAAGACCGATGAGAAGGCTAGGGAGCTCCTGAGGAAATTGGCGACCAGTGAGCCGTATTTTAAGAAACAGAGACGGATTGCGCCGCCAGAGGATAATGGTGGGGAAGCAAATGCAGGAACCTCAATGGCGTTGACAAAAGGTGTCGGGCCAATTAGAACACGGGACAGTAAGGGACGAGGGGGAGGTACATCCCGTGGTGGGAGAGGAGGTCGAGGTGGGAGAGCTTTCCCAGGTACGGCTCAGTTACCTCCAGGACCACAGGATATTCTCCCTCCTCAAGATCCCACTATAACCTCCCTCTTTATAACGGGCGTGGAAGACGATCTCCCCGAGTACAAGATCCGGGATTTCTTCTCTCCATATGGGAAATTACGGTCTCTAGTCTGTTCTCACATGTCGCATTGCGCATTCATTAATTATGCAACGAGAGAGGGTGCTGAGGCCGCGGCGGAAGCTTTGAAAGGGAGAGCGGTGATAGCAGGGTGTCCGCTTAGAGTGCAGTGGGGAAAGCCGAGACCTATCGGCACCATGGATAAGGATGAGAGGATGGCGACGGGGAGAGAAGGTAGAAGTGCTTTCGTGGAGGATCTGGGGAGGAGACAGAACACGGGGGGTGAGAGGATAAAAAAGGAAGACGACTTGGCGAGTATGGCTGCGGTTGCACCGCCACCAGGGACGGGGGATGTGGAATATGCCAGTTTGGCTGGGAATTAAAGACTTCGTTTTTAAAAATGGGAAGTTTGGAGGTTTTTACTCTGCAAGGAATTTATTTGGCATGAATTATTGTATGCCATTATATGGCTAGTACTACAAGTATTGCCAAAGTCCAACAAAGACGCCAAGTTATGGATAGGACACTCTATACCAGCAATGCAATACAGTGAAAACTATAATACATTTTCCCTCTCCGACTGTCTATGTGCTTTGTTTATGTGGTCTAACGGCGGCTGAAATATGAGGTTATGGAGACGATCATTGGTCAGAGCATTTTCCTCCATCAATAACCACTTTCTGGCCATTAGGCATCTTAATCGTGTCGTTGTCCCCTCGTTCCGTATATTCATGGATTCTCAATTCTATTTCTCATTAGCCCCTACTTAACTCCTGTCCCTTGCCATCTTCATCTTCCCTTTTCTCTCCATCCAATTCTCAAGCCAGAAATCCGAGTAGAAGAAAAATGAAATTCACTTACTGTACATATGCTTATCGCCGTTTTCAACCCTCTTCCCCTGCACCACATTCTCTCGCAGTATCTGTGCTACCTCTTCTGCATGCGCGATTGCCGGTAAGAGAGCTGGATCTTCAGGTGTTAGAAAGCTATTGTTCTGGAAGGCGGTACGGGCTTCAGTGCGTGCGGCGATGAGGAGGGGTGTGTCGCCTGCTAATGTCTTAATAAAGAGCGTTATTTGAATGGAGATGAAATGGAGAGGTAAGTTGTTTCTTGAAGTGCAAGTGGCGCAAGTGTGAGTGGAGAAAAGAACTATGAGGGGAAAGTGCGAATTGACCTTGAAAAGCTATTCTTGTAGACCGAAGAAGGTGTCGGTAAGCTGCCAACGACATTGATTCTATTCAACTCTCAAGTCGACTTCTGAAAAATACTTATTAGTCAATATATCTTCCAACTCCTAGTTCTCATTATTATTTTGCATGAATAGAAATAGAACGACGAAGAGAAATCCTCATTTAGCTCGAGACAATGGTAGATCAGCCACAAGATTCTCCTGAAGAAAAATGGCTCGATGAACCTTGGACCCAAGAACGAAGGATAGGGCGGACCAGATCTTTCAATGCCGTCCACGAAATAAGCGCTGAGGAAGCATGGTCGATAGCTTTATTGAATGGGGCAAGCGATGAAGGGACAAACTGGGTAGATTGGTGGGCCAATAGGAGGGCGGGTCGTAGCTCGAATTTAGAAGTGGATGTCTATGAGCTACCCGCTGATGATCTTGAGCTGCTATTCAGCGATAATCCGCATATTGGTAAACCCGAGGGGCTTAAGACATTCGTGGATCCAGAAACCATCCGACGGTGGGGTAGGCCAATCCCCCAGTTTGGAATGTTGACTACACCATGTAGAACAGAGCGAGGGCAAATGTGGCCTCCTGATACACAATTTAATGTGATCATGCCATCCTCGAATATTCAACATAGTGCTTCCTCTTCGCCGCTAGTCCAGGGTTCGTTGGGTGCCGGAGTCCCTCAGCTAACTAGTGGTTCCAGTATCAGAGAGCCTACTAGTCCTGAGGTAGATCCTGAGGATAGTCATGCGAGCCAATCTGATCGACCAGTTCTGGATGAACAAGAGGATATGGCAATCACAGAGAAATCAGATGGCTCAAACGGGTCCCAGGCATCGAAAGCAATGGAAGGCCTAGGTAAACAAATGATGACGGAACCCCACCACTCGCATGGAAGATCGTCATCAAAGGCTAAAGCGGAGAAAGCTAAAGATTTAAAGGTATTTCAGAGCCCGCGAACAGTGAAAGGCCACAACACAAATGAAGTCGAAACAACGGAAGCGATGGATAACGTACCGGGAGAGAGTGGAAGGCGCAAGAAAAGGAAGGAGGAAAGAAATGGGGAGGAAGGCAAGGCTGATGTGAATATGCCGCCGTTGGATGTAGGGAATGTCGACGATAATCAAGAGAGTCAAGGTACGAGTAAATGGATTTTGCCTCAGCACGTGACTCTGTCAAAATCTACTGAGTCGATGTCCGCTAACCTCATTTGCTTAGCCCTAGTCTCTGAACTTCGCGAACCTGCAGACAAGGAGAATAAAAATTTGTCAACGCCATCTCCAAGTTCGCCCTCCCTCAACCCTAGGTCACAGAAGCTCATCCCCGAGTGCATAGGCCAACTCCGCCATACTATTTCTTGCACTGTCGAAATCTCCTCAGCTCATCAGGCCGGAACTTCGATTCATCACTTCGCGGACCAGGCCCAGGTCGAAGACTCACTTCGAAGACTCGGGATTCGTATTCTGACCGCCGAGCGTAAGCTTTCTAGTTTACAGCTAGCACAGAACTCTGTCGACCTCCAATTCGCCAAGAATATTTACGTCTCTGAGTATACTCGACTACGCAACTTCGTCCCTGACCCAACAACCATCGACAACACCCTTGAACAACAAGATTTATTCAAGGAAAGCTTGAAGTTCATTTGTACCAGTGCGACAATTATATCTAATCACTATTTCCCTGGCTATTACGGAGGTAAAGTGCTGTCCATTGATCAGCAGCAAGCAGAGACGATCCTTGGCGTATCCGAAAAGGCGATCCTCACCGCCAAGCACGATCTCTCGAATTGTGAAATATTTAAGGAAGACCGGGGACATCTCCAACATTTGGTCGGCAACTGCGAGGAATTACTCACACTTGCCGCAACATTCCAACACAACCCAGAACATCGGGCGAGATTCCAAGAACTGGTCGTCGGCTCCTTGCCTTGGCTCGAAGCTACTGAAAGTTATCTAGATAAAAATATGTCTATTCATCCGCAGTTATCCCTCCCTCTACCGGTTCTTCCAGAGGGCTGGTCAGCAGAAAACAATTTTAAAGCCATTGGAACCCTTTCCGCCGCAACTCAAAGAAGTATCGAACCAGTTGGGCCCCACTTCCTTGCCCATGCCCGCAGAGCTCGTCACCAGCGCACTTTCTCCGAGGATGATCGCATTCAAGCTCAGGAAAATGTCAAGATGGTTGAAGATGATGATTCCGGAGAAATCAGCGAAACCGAAGACCCAATGATGCTGTCTCGAGATGCAAAAGACTGGAAGGTATTTAAAGAGTCCTTCCATAGAATTACCTTAGGCTGACATCTTATAGGGGCAAGATCATTACGCTGTTCTTGGACTATCCAAGTACCGCTACAAGGCTACCGAGGAACAAATAAAACGTGCCCATCGCAAGAAGGTTCTACGTCATCACCCGGATAAGAAGGCTGCTGCTGGTAACACTGAAGATGACAGTTTCTTCAAATGCATTCAGAAAGCTAGCGAGATTCTTCTCGATCCTGTTAAACGTCGTCAATTTGACTCGGTAGACGAAGCGGCAGATGTCGAGCCTCCTACAAAGAGGCAGACTAAGGATGGCAAATTCTACAAACTCTGGGGTTCCGTTTTCAAAGCTGAAGGCCGGTTTTCAAAGGTTCCACAAGTGCCCAAATTCGGAGACGAGAACAGCACCGAGGAGGAAGTCGAGCATTTCTACAATTTCTTCTACAACTTTGATTCGTGGCGATCATTCGAATATCAAGATGAGGATGTCCCCGATGATAATGAAAACCGTGACCAGAAGCGTCACGTTGAGAAAAAGAACAACAATGCCCGCAAGAAGAAGAAAACCGAGGATTCTGCTCGTCTCCGCAAATTGTTGGATGATGCATCAGCTGGTGATGAACGTATCAAGAAATTCCGCCAAGAAGCTAACGCCTCGAGGAACAAGAAGCGACTAGAGAAGGAAGCAGCTGAGAAGAAAGCCATCGAAGATGCCCAAGCAAAGAAAGCCGCTGAAGCACAAGCCGCGAAGGAGGCCGAAGAAGCTGCTAAGGCAGAGCGAGAGCAGGGAAAGAAAGCTAAGGAGGCTGCTAAAGCTGCTGTTAAGAAGAACCGACGAGTGTTGAAGGGTAGTGTTAAAGATGCAAACTACTTCGTCGGTGGTGAACCTCCGGCAGCAGCAATTGATTCTGTCTTGGGTGATGTCGAACTCATTCAAGGCAAGATTAGTCCTGATGAGACAGCAGCATTAGCTAGCAAGTTGAATGGGCTGAAGATTGCGGATGAGATTAAGACTGTTTGGCAAACCGAAGTCAAGCGATTGGTTGATGCAGGAAAGATTAAAGATTCGGATATCAAAGCTCTTGCATAAGATCCATTACTTTCTGTTCGCCCTAAAATAGATTGGGGGTGTCCCCATAGAGAATAAAAGCCCATTGCTATTGTGCATAGTTGTTCCAAACAGATGGGGATATTTCCTTCCATTTCTACTCTTAAATGATTATAATCACGTTGTAACACATTGACAACCACAATTAAGAAGGAACTTCGATATCGAGGATTATTAATCACTGCCGTGACTCATAATTTCCGTGAAGCAAACGTGACTCAACCTCTGTTACTCCAACCAAGTCTGGTCCTATTTTGATCCTCTCTACTCATAAAACTCATCTCCTCCTTCACCAAAATGTCCCAACCAGCACTCCTCCCCTCCCTCACCACTTCTCTCCCAGGAAATACAGTCACGCTGATCCCCCTTCAGCTCTCCCACATCCCAGACCTGTACCGCAATCTCTGCGGCGAGGAAAACAATGACCTCTATACCTACATGATGCGAGGCCCTTTTTTAGATCTAGAATCCTTTACAGCGCATATTGAGATGATGTGTAAACGCAACGTGTACTATCCTTATGCGGTGATGTCTTCCGATCCCAAGCACTTGAGCAACCGGAATAGCAATGGAGAGGAAGAAACTGCAGTGGCTATTACTGCTTTCATGTCTGCCGTCCCAGAGCATAGAAGGATTGAGATCGGTCACGTTCTGTACCCGAAGACGATGCAGAGAAGTACGGCGACGACGGAAGCTACGTTCCTGTTGGCGAGGTATGCGTTTGAGGAATTGGGGTATTTCAGGGTGGAGTGGAAGGCTGATGCTCGGAATGTTAGAAGTAGGGGCGCGGCGCTGAGGTTGGGCTTTTTGTTCGAAGGTGTTTTTAGGAGCCATATGGTGATTCGGGGTGGTAGACGGGATACGGCGTGGTTTAGTATCGTGGATGAGGAGTGGAGTGTTAAGGGTGGTGTTAAGGAGGTGTTGGAGATGTGGTTGGGGGAGCAGGAGGGGGAAGAGGGGCAGAAGAGGAGGTTGGAGGTAGTTAAGGAGGAAGTTAGGAGGGTATATGGTGAGGGGGTTTGAGCAAAGGTTTGCTTCTCTCTTTTTGCTAGATAGGTAGGCTTTGAGCACTATTGTTGTAGATTTTACTATGATAGGTTTAAAAGTTAGCTGGTATCCAAGTTCTTACCAGATGGATACTCCAGCGCTAAAATTCAGCATTTCTGCCCGAATCCAATCTTTTGAATATCTCGTCTATATAATTAGATAGTATACTGCTTATCATCCAATACTTTTCTTTCTTTAAATCCTCGTTGGAAATCTCCCGTGGCCTGAAGATTGCGAAATAATTTGCTCTGCTTTATTTTATTATGCTATTCATACCTAGAATACAAGGATAGCTTCATCCTTGGACTCCAAGATATACTAGTGGAATGTGGAGTGTGAACTGTACGGATCTATATAAGATGCATCGTATAAAATTGATCGATTATTCAAGGAAGGTTGAGATGTATTATTTGCAATGATGAGATATGTTATTAGCAGTTTAACGCTGCCATATAGTTAGATGAGATTCCTCGAAGCTCTGTTACTGTATTCCAAAAAGATCTCACTTCCCCCTCTCCCACCTTGTAGCTCTTGCGACGGCATAAACTATTGATGCCCCTCAAGTCGCTAATGCTCCAACAGTTGTAGTAACTACGGCTCTTGTCATGGAGAATTTTCAATCGGTTTCGACATAGCTTTTTGCTGCTGATGCAAGTACTACTATTAAAGCGAGCAATGTTACTCCAGTTGCTCAATGATCAAAAACATGATGAGGATCCTCAGAAGCGTGAGGGAGATAGCGCTGTTTAACTAATCGGGAGGGACCTACTTTATACTGTACAAATACGTATTATTCTCGAGGCTAAGGTGCAAGTGCTGATCTTTTTAAGCCCTGATATTACATTTGCCTTTGTATTGAACCGCTTGCTGCTTCCTTCGCATCGATCCCACTAGGGTATTCGCTTTCATTCTCTAATCGCATTGTCTAATCGCATTGCTTCAATACCCACTTGGTAATAGGGAATATGCGAATATCAATTCATCTGCTACCGATCGATGCACCACATCTTTGCAACAGCAAACCGAACGCATGGCTTTCAGTCTTTACTTCGAAAGAGACCCAAGCTATTTTTCAACAATTGACAACCATAGATTCAAATGGCTAGAACTTGATTACACCACCATCTGTGCAGTATATTCTTTTATAAAATGGTGGAGTAGTTGGGGAGGAAAGACTTCTAGATGAAATTATTCTGGAAAATTCCAGTTCCTGTCAAGCATTCACAGATTTTCTACTGAATAGAAAATCTATGTGATGCCTTCAGCCTTGCTATATATAGAGGCACCGCATCCCACTTTTGTTGCAACTCCCCCCAAAAAAGAAAGTCTTTATATCAAATATATAAAATAATTTCTAAAAAATTGGGTACCCCTTCCGGACCTTGTCCCGTGCCTAGAAGCCTTTTCTCGTCAACCTCACCTCGCGACTTCGCCATCCTACAGTGAAAAATATTAAGAGCTGATTAATAAGCCATCAAAGGCTAGCCTCCGATACACGACGCCCTAGAGCCGCTCATCACATCAGGCTGAGCGCAAGCCAAAGTCCGTCGCCCTATGTCCCTACGTTCCACGGCAATCGAGATACTCCCATATATACGGATATTCGTGCCCATTCACTCCATGGTAATCATTCACTCTCAGAAGGCTTAACAAGTCGATTAGTCACTGTCTAACATGCCATCAGACGCTCTCACCACCGGTCTCTCTGTCCGGCTCGCAGCCCGCAACAACACCCTTACGACGACTACTACCTCACTTGCGCCTACCTACATCCAAGCCAATCTCCTGGTCCTCCCTTCCCGCTATGCAGAAGATTTCCGCCTCCTCTGCGCTCGAAATCCCGTTCCTTGCCCTTTACTCGCCGAAAGCCAGCTCGGGCGTTTCGACTCTGTATTTTCAAGGATCCCCGGTTTGACAGATAAAGAAGTCGCTGCTGGTCTGGACATAAGAACCGATATACCAAGATATGCTGTTTATATGAATGGGAGTTTAGTCAAAGATGGGGTAACAGATGTGATTGAAGAGTGGACGGATGACCACATCGCTTTTTTGATAGGGTGCTCGTTCTCCTTTGAAAATGCTTTGAAAGAAGCTGGGCTAGAGCCCGGGCATATGAATATAGGGAGGGCGGTATCTATGTATAGGACTTGCATTCCTTTATTCCCTGCGGGCGTTTTTACGGGAACTGTAGTGGTTTCCATGAAGGTTTATAAAAAGGAGGAAGTGGAGAGGGTGAGGGATATCACGAGGGTGTATCATATCACGCATGGGGAGCCGATGGACTGGGGCTGGGATGCATTAAAGAGGCTGGGGATTAAAGATATTAATGTGCCGGACTGGGGGATGAGTCCGCTGGTAAGTGATGAATTATTGGGGAAGTTGGGGGAGGACGAGAAAGGGAATTTTGTCCCGATCTTTTGGGGATGTGGTGTTACTCCACAGGAGGCTGTTATGAATAGTAAATTGGAAGGGACTGTCATGGGGCATATGCCGGCTCATATGCTAATCTTGGATTGGAGAGATGAGGATATTTTTAATGGGGATTGAATCGAGGGTTCATACTTTGGTATGGAAGGCATGACAGGTATACCCAAGAAGTTCAAATTCGATTTATGATGACTATACTCCCAACTTGTATACCGTGTTCAAAAAGTGTAAAGATCATTGTGGCCTGATAGTCTCACAAATGAAGAGCGAGGCTGGGTCACGTGCAGCCAACTCAGCCTCGAACTGGCAAGGCAGCGACATTTCCCCCCTTCGTACACTAGGGAGCTGAAGTATCTTTCCTCATTTTAAATATCTAATTTACATATCATTGCGATCTATAGGGATAGATTGTGAATTCGGGGGGATCCAAGTCGAAGCCGAGCTTATCCACGTATTTTACATTGGACTATTGACCTCAATCTTGTCCACAACGGTCCCTAATATACATCGAGTGAGGCTGAAAAGCTACCGAGCTGGATATGAACTTATCTCTAGATGAGGCGATGGAGCAGCGTGTCTTTCAGACTGCGTGAGTTTTCGGTGAAGGACGAGGACATGTTAGCTAATTCTATCAAGTTGTGAGCGCTGTAAGAAGAGAAAGGTATGGTATCCTTTCAATCTCCTCGAGTTGCTCGGATATTGCTTATATATTTTAGATTAAATGTGATAGGAAACAGCCGTGCCATCAATGTACAAAATTCAAAGCTCAGTGTTTGTATCTGGGCACGGGGGAGAAGCAGAGGCAAGAACAATTTCTATTTCAAGGACCACCAGGTCCTATCTTTAAGAATTTCGACTAACCAATGAATAAGGCCAGTACCCCGAGGTCGTGTTCAAGCGCTGGAAGGTCAAATAGCATCTTTGGAACAGTTCATCACAAAGCTCATCTCAGTGGATGCTTTAACACGCGATGAAATGCTTACAAACTTCAGACCATCTTCAAATCTCTATGCATCGCAGCAATCTTGTTCTCTCCAACCTGATCCTTCTCAAATAAATACCCATCCTCTACCTATCCGTTCACGAACTGGACATCTTAGAAAGTTGAAAGACGGCAAAGCAGCAGAGTTCTATGGTCCGACTAGCTTTTACCAAATCAGCCCTTCAGATGGACAGCACGATGATCCATCAGGGTCTGAAGATCAAGTGGGCCATTCATTGGATTCGGGCGTCGAAAATACCCCACTATTGAATTCTTTTCCGAACAATAATCCTTCTCTGAGTTTGGCATTTTCACCACAGAGCGATATTTGTCGGCATCTTGCTGGCGCTTTCTTCAAATATCAATATCCATATCATATGGTCGTTTATCGAGAATATTTTCTCAGAGACTATACAACAGGAAGTGGCCCATATTATTCAGATCTTCTCATATATGCAATATGTTCCATGGGAGCTCTTGCAAGTGAAGAAATTGCTCTTAGGGAATTATCGGATGTGTTTTCTAATCGTGCTCAAGAGCTGTTATATGGGGATGCTTTAGAATCTCCGAATCTTACAACTCTTCAAGCACTGATTATACTGGGACATCGTGAGATTGGAAGAGGGAAAGCTTCGAAAGGCTGGCTATATTCCGGAATGAGTTTCCGCCTTCTTTCATCGATGGGCCTACATCTTGACCCAAATAATTGGAATGGATCAGATGATTCGCGTGTTGAAAGAGAGGTGTCGCGTCGAGTCTATTGGGCAGCTTTCATAGCAGATAAGCAGCTTAGTTTATATTTTGGCAGACCACCTGCACTTCACCCTGGAGAATCCGACGTTCGCGATACTGTACGGATACCATATCCTCCAAACATTAGTGATCTAATGAGCTATGTCATACCAGGAGTCGAAGACGATTCTTTCGAAGATGGGCCGACCCTCGTAGCCTATTGGATCCAGCAAGCCGAGCTTTCTAAGATTATACACCGAATGATCATTGAAGTCTTCGAAAATAGGAATATTAAAGCTGATGAAACGATCCTTCAAGCATCTGTTAAAGAGATTCACGCCACGTTGACAAAATGGCTTAGTGATCTCCCTGCAAGGTTGCATTGGAATCTTTGGTCTGTGGGCCTAGTTTCCGAACTTGTGCTTCATTTACAGTATGTATTATCTCAGCGCCTCCATTAGAATTTCACCTACTAAAATAGTTCAGCATGATGTATCATACCGTTATGATAATTCTCCATCGTCCCCCAAGACATCTACTCCAGGACCTAGAGATAACTAACATGGCTGGGGATGTAGAAATCTGCTACGAATCTCTAGACACAATTATCAAGTTAGTTCGGACGTACGCTAGGAATTATCAGTGGAGCCGTCTCCCTCTTACATTTGTTCATACCCTCGCATCGGCAGCTAGTGTCATTCTAATGAAAAATCACATAAACGGCTCATCATTAGAGGATCCCAATATCGGAAAGCCTCTTGACCAGATCCTCGAAGCTATTGATGGCATTTCCCAAACTTGGCCATGTGCTAAACAAGTACGAGAAGTCATCAACTCGTCGATGAAAAAACCGGTAGATACTACTCGAAGTGCTTCCATTTCATTGCCATCTGAATCACCAGAAAGCTTCGATCTTATGGCTGGATTGGTAAACAGTGGGCCTTCAGATCCTATGGGGGTGGATCTGGACTTTGGGATGTATGAGATGACCGATGCGGATTTTGAAGAGTTTTTAAGGACGGAGGATTTCTCAACTGATCCTTTTAGTTGGAATAATGGGATTTTGAGCTGAGTGTTCTCTGGCACGCCGAAGTATTGCATGGACTGAGAGACCGCCATCGTTTGAGTAGAGCCGAAGAAATGGATAATTCTCTCTCTGATAGCAGCTCGATTTCTACCGCTTATGATAGGGCATGATCTTAGAAGGGAGGCCGACGGAAGGGTCCCCGATGGAAGGGTTTGGATAAAGTATCTTTTAAAATGTATTTTCGTAAGTTGTTAACTTAAATCTTCAAATAGATTTACCACAGTGCTCTAGCCGAAGGAAGACAGAACGGGGGATTTAGAATATATTCTAAAAAATATAAAATATTTCGAATATACTCAACTCACGCAATCTGACAGATCCCCCATACGCATTTCTTATCTACACGAACTATCGATATTTCAACGGACATGGCCTTGCGTGAAGCTCACCGAAGCCATCACGGACTTCATCCACCGCCGTCCCGGTACTTGAAAATCAGCCCTGCATCTCCACACTATCATTTTATTCGACAGCTGTCAGCCACGATATAGAGATGCCTCCATAGTTTTATTGAATGTATCTCAGCTCATCCTCCAACTTCATGATATTGGAATATTACAGTAACTGAGAATCGAGAGTTGCGAGTTGAAGCTCAATTTGGCTTATCAGTGGTGCCCCCGCGGAAGTCGAAGACCGACGATAACGATGGATACGACGTAGATCTACGCAGGATATTCCAGAGATATAATGCCGTCACTCGCATCTGCAATATGACATCTCATCAAAATTTTGGACTGATACTTCGCGAGCATTCGTAATTTCTGTCGATCGTCCAAAGTTCAACACAGCTATTCCATTTCTCTCAGTGAGCTCTCTTTCCGCGATGGAAAATACTCATGCGAGCACCGAAAAGATGGAGGGTCGAGAAGAGAAAGACCTTCCCGGTATTGAGAACACCGAAGAAGCAGATCTGTATATCGATCCTGTGAAAGAGAAGAAATTACTTGCAAAGCTTGACCTGGCCTTTACGCCAGTAATCATGCTGGTATACCTTTCCTGCTTTCTCGATCGCTCAAATATCGGTACATCCTCAACTGTCCACGTCAAGACTTCTACAGAAATAACTCACAGATCCAGGTAACGTCAAAGTCGCCGGAATACTAACAGATATTCACGCGACGGATACCCAATTCTCGACTGCTGTATCCATCTTCTACGCAACTTACGTCTGTTTCGAAACTCCGTTCGCTATCCTGATGAAAAAACTCACACCTCGGCTTCTGCTCGTTATACTTTGTACTGTCTGGTCTCTATGCACTATCTTCACTGGATTTATTCATAATGTAGCAGGTCTCTATGCTACGAGATTGATCCTGGGCTTGTGTGAAGCCGGGTTATTCCCCACGTTGAATCTGTATCTCACCATGATTTATAGAAGGGATGAACAGGCCAAGAGAGTTGCTTATCTTTTCAGCTGTGCTGCGTTGAGTGGTGCATTTGGTGGCTTGCTGGCGTATGTGTTGCTGAAGATGGATGGGGTGGCGGGGGTGGCGGGGTGGAGGTTAGTTTTGAGCCCCCCTCGTTTTTAGGTCGCTTGCGAAGTAAGATTAGACTAAAGGGCAATTTAGATGGGTATATATCATTGAAGGCATATTTAGTATGCTAGTCGGAGTTACAGTCTGGTTCGGCCTACCTACCGACCCGGGAAATGCTTGGTTCCTTACCGTAGAGGAGAAGGAAATGATGAAACTGAGGAGTATACAAAGAGAGAGATATATGGGTTTGCCGTTCCTTCAAAACCTTTTTTCTCTTCCTGAACTAATCTTGTCCACTAGGATCCGAGGAATTCTCATGGGAGGAAATCCGTATTGAGTTCCGAGATCCAAAACTTTATCTTAGGTAGTTCTCCTTTCTCTTGAGTCTCTTATTTCAAATGTTAGACAATATGTTAGAATGGAGGTTTAATGGAAAAATAGTGGACTTATCCAATTCATGCAAGATATTCTTCTCTATGGATTCAGCACTTTCCTCCCTTCAATCCTCAAAGCAATGAAATACAATACGCTACAAAGTAATTATCTCACTATTCCTGTCTATATCTGGGGTGCTATATTCTTCCTTTCTGTGTCATGGATATCCGATCGCTGGAGTCTAAGGGGCCCTGTAAGTCTTCCCCATTGCTCTTAAATTGTTCAGACTAACAGCCTAGGTCCTCCTGTTCGCTAATATATTTGGGATAATTGGTTATATACTCTTGCTCACTGTGAAAGACAATGGTATCTCTTCCTTTTTGCATTTTAACTCTCTCTGGATGCTAATAAAATAACCCGTAGGCGTCAAATATTTTGCAACCTACCTTCTAACCATGGCCGTCTATACCGGTCCAGGATTGAATCTCACCTGGCTCAACGTAAATGTGGCTCCACACTACCGACGTGCAACCGCAATTGGCTTTCAACAAACAATAGCAAATACAGCTGGTATTGTAGCCGGCCAGATTTACAGAGCTTCGCCTTACACCCTAGGAAATTCTTTTAGTCTGGGAGCAATAGTGCTATCCCAGTTTTTGATCGTGGCGATGATTGCTTATTTGAAGAGGGAGAATAGGGTTAAAGATAGGATTCAAGAGAAGGTTGCTAGAGGAGAGGCAGATACTAGGAAAGTGAAGACTGGGGATAGGGAGACGGGGTTTAAGTATCATATTTAAGGATAAGAATAAGGGAGAAGATGGGGATTTGGAGCTGGGGGTATGTTGGGTTAAATTGAAATTGATAATAGTTTGAAAGAGGATATCAGGATATGTGGAAATGCTAATTATTGCTATCTATTCAAAGAATGACATTCTTCACTCTCATTTTCAGGGGAAGGAGAATTGCATTTAGAGGGATAGCTCGCTAATACTCTAAGCCTCCCCCCTCCTCATATCTCTACTAAATTAAGACCTAATTAAAACTCATCAAACCAATCAACTAACTCCCAATACTTAAATCAAACACCCACGCCCTCATTCACTCCCGTCTATCCTAAAACTTAAAATAACTTGGATCTACTCCTCTTACATTTAGCACGCCAAGATAAGATAAGATTAAAATTTCACCAGGCCGCTAGAGATCTTCCATGCAACGCACACCCACCCTTCAGAGATAGTGTTCTACTTCACGATCACAGATTCTATACCTCTTATCACTATATGCTGGTTATACTAGGAGTAGGGAGTGCTAGAAGGTCAGACTGAGCCTTTAGGTCTCATTAGGGAATTTGTGGAAATGATGAAGTACAATGAAGAGAAAGGTGGAGATAGGAAAAGGTGGTTATTGAGTGTTTGTATAGGGGGTGTAATCTTGGCTGAAGCGGGGTGTTGGTTGGTAAGAAGGCAATTTCGCATCTGTTTGAATATGAGAAGCTGGGAGATGTGGCTAGAAAATATGGGATTACGGAAGTTTCGAAGGAGTGGGACAGAGGGGTGAGGATTTTGACGAGTGGGGAAGGGGGTTCAGTTCGGGATAGATGTGGCGTTGTGATTAGTGGGGGAGATTGCGGGGGAAGAGTCCCAAGGGAGGGTGTGGTTTTGTTGTGAGAAGTGGTGAATAGAGGAATAATTTGTCTTGGGACTAGACCGTTTTGGATATTGTGAGGGTTCTTTTGAGTGTAAAACCATGTGATAAAATTTATCTAATGTGAATGTACATACAGCTTTATCTAGGAGAATAAAGTGGCGTGGCTGGAATACAAATAAATGAATATAAACCTTAACAAAAAGAAGCAAAACATCACAGTATGAAACGCCAAATCCAAGCCAAATTGTAAGGTCCAACGCTAAGAACTAAACGAGAAGATAGAGGGAAATGATCTGAGGAAGAAATTGCTATGCACTATTCGATGCTGAGTCTTGTGCCAATTGGAATTTTATATATATATATTGCTTTGCTAACCATGCCGAATTAGTTTGTGCTTTGAATAGTCCCAAGGATTTGGCTTTTCACTATCTTTCACATTGTAATTTTCTTCCTATAGAAGCATTTAATGTCTGGCCTGAAGACAAGTTTCTATAAATCCATCAACACATAAAGAAATTTCCTCCCCACCTCCCCTCTCCTTGTCATCCTATTTCTCGCCTAATTTTTGGTCCCCAACCCTCACATCTCATTAAACGAGATCAAACCCCAAACCCACAAACCAAAAAAAAAACAAAAACAAAACATACAACAGTGCGGATTCGCTTCTAGTCACCTACGAAGCTACTAACGCACCGATTTGAAGCTTATAATGGCAGAGCGGACGGGATGCCTAGTTTCTTTCAATCTTTGGTCGTATGTGAAAGACTATGCATTATTCTAGTTTATATTGGGAAGGTTGGGTGAGGAAAAGAAGCGGGGTTGAATATCTGGGGGGCAGGTTGGGGATTTCAGTATGAAGTTGTATATAAGGAGAGCGCTCCAGAAGTAATTGAAATAGGGCCAAATCCTTGCAAGTTTTAAGAAAGTTTATTAAGAAAGTTCAGAGAGCTTAGGCTTTGTGGTACTCTTATAATTAGAATCGGAACATGTTTTAAGAAAGGGGAAACGCCTGGCAACACCTGTATGGCACACCACAAATAGACAATTGTAGCTGAAGATGGACACCAGTAATACAGAACAGAGATGGGTTTTTTCACCTTTTTCCTCAAGCGTTACCCCTCCTATCCTGTAGGTCATATCATTTATTCCTTCTATTTTTTTTTTTTTTTTCGCAGGCTTACCAGAATAGATAAACATTTCATATATTTGTCGTAGACAAAACAGCTAGTTTAAATATTACTCTACACTAAGTGCTTCCTCCCTTTCTGTTGGTAAACCTCAGGGGGTTTAATGATTGCAATCAAAATGTGTGAGAACCAAATCATGTAGAATAATGATATTGAAATCAAGGGCTAGAAGAGAAGTGGGAGGGGGACCCCTTTATGTACCCTAAGGGGTGCCTCCTGGTGAATCCTATTGATTCACTAGCTAGCCATTATGAACCTCCCATATTCACCCATGGGGCCCAAAGAGGCAATGGGTGAGGCTATTCCTACCGTTGCCTCGATATGGGACCCATAATACTCCCATTGACCGAAGTCAACTCATGTGACTCATATATATTCCCACATTTTCCTAGGCAGTAAATAGGAAACTAGTCTAAAAAATGATTAAGTAGGTAATAGCCCCTTGATCTAGTTTTTGACAACTTCAAAATGCCACTAGGAAATAGTCGAAGGGTACTTAGTAAGGTTATGACATATCTAAAATCTACCTAAACGCTACCCTAAAGTATTTAGCGACCTTAAAAATTTGAATGCGAGCTAACTAACTAATTACGGACCTAAAAAAAGTTTGCACCACTTCCTATTGGCCGGTTTATAAAGTAGATCCATACTAATTGCTAGATCATCTTGATATGCCTCGACACTTTTCACTAGACACAAATTATATATAAAAGCATATTTTTCTCTGTCTACACTTCCACTTCCTTCTATTCATGTCTTCCAGCCCAAATTGGATATACACTTTTATTACTCTCCCATTAAATAATCTATCATGCATCTCTCTCCCCCCCTCATCCTCGGCATTTTGGCCACGCTTTCAATCACCTTAGCAATCCCGAAACCAGGGAGATATAATGCCGAGCTACCCACCAACATGCGGTATGTCGACAAATCATTCAGCCTTCAGGTGCGCGACACTATATATCAAGGCGACGGATCCGTTCATGCTGGCTGGCCGGCCATCAATAAATGGCTCCCCTTTGACCAACTCTGGCGCCAAAACAAAAATTCCATGTACAAATCTTGTGTCTTAAATGGATGGGGTGCTAATAATTCTCCCGAAGAACTCAAGAATCTTCGGAAAGCAATTTTTCAAGCTGTTGATGAGGATGGCTTTTCTCCTCTTGAGGCTAATCATCGTCGCAGTTTTTATTTGGCGGTTGTTTTGCAGGAGAGTGGAGGCTGTGTCAGGGCGAGTTTCGAGGTTTAAATATGAAAGAGAATAACATGCTGATGAGGGTTATATAGGTACCTACTACCAATAATGGGGTCCGTAACCCAGGCTTGATGCAAGACCATAATGGGAGAGGAACCTGCAACGAAAATAAAATCATCCGTGAACCTTGCCCTAAGCATACAGTATGTCTGGTCACAAGCAACTGTCATATGCATTGTTAACTATGGCTTTAGATCAATCTTATGATTCAGGAGGGAACGCAAGGCACTCCTTTTGGTGATGGCCTTGAACAATTGATAGCCAGTAAGTGACTTCCTTCAACTGTATTATAGAACATGCTAACAAAACTCTAGAGGCGAGAGGAATGGGTGCCCCAGACGCTCAAGCATATTACATGGCAGCTAGGCTGTACAGCTCTGGCTCTATACCAGCTGATCAAAACCTCAGTGGTGGAATCGGCTCTACAGACTCTTATGCGTCTGATATCGCCAACCGTCTGACAGGGGCAATTTGGAATGAATCGACAAGTTACTAGTAATTTCTAAAAGAATTTATAAAAGGGGTTTCCCCCAATTTTTTTTTTTTTACGCATCATTAATCACCCGAGGAATCATAATGTTGTACTGAATATAATCGGGCGGAGTCTTATTTAAGAAATTGGATAAAAAAATTAAAACGGTGGTCATATTCTGATGTATAAACACAAAATAATATAATAAAATCCCTCAATATAGGTATTGGAAATTTGCCTCGAATATTTTGTATAGGCATCCCCATCTGATCTTTCTCTAGAAAGTTAGAGCTTATATAGTCCGAGAAGAAATTTTTTCATTCATAATCAGTTGGCGGCGCCTTACATTTAGGGCTTGGTTTTCTTACATTAGCGAGCCTCTCTAAAATAACCTTAAACTTGACGTAGTTCCAAGCCAGTCCCACAGCTTCACTCCACAAAAATCAACGGGAACTAAAAATTAAAAATTAAAAAACATGCAACAGCAAGGATTCGCTGATGGTCACCCACTCAACTACTAACTTGCCGATTTGAGGCTTATGTATGGCAGAGCGGACGGGATGCCCAGTTGATCCTCAATCTATGGTCGCATGTATGAGTAAATCAGTTATTTATATATATATAGAATGAGAAATAAGCGGTCTCATCGAACGAGCACAGTTTCAATTAAAGCGCTATTCCCATCCAGCACAACTGGTGCACCTTCCTCTGGCAATATTTTCCATCTTCTACCGTTCTCGCTACCCCATGAATATATCACCGTTTGAAGCGGTGGCTTTAGCAATGCCGTCGTAGTCCGATGAGGGGTCATACGAGATATGCATTTCCTTGTTGGTAGCCACGACCCAAAACCAGCTCTGGGCGAACGAGTTCGTGAGAGCAATGAGGAGCGTTCCATCCTGAATATCTCCGGTCAGTACTTCGTCCAAATCATATTACAATCAATCCTAAGGTCCTGTTTACATCTATTATTAAGCATTATAGCTAACACCAGGATTTCGGAGGATAGCTAGATGGTACACTAGGTAGGCAAAGAAAGATGGGGTGCAGCTAGATTCAGGAGGTGAGGCAGGAATATATTAGACGCTGTAATCATCACCGAATTCAGCATTAGACGTTGAATTTGGGAGAAGTTCCTGGAGGGTCGTAAAAGATCTTAGCAAGCCATATAGAGACACCTTTCCTATGGTGTAATATGAAGTCCCCTTAATTAACTACTTGACTACGTGGATGTATACGCATCAAAGGACAACAGCATCAGCGGTGTTGCACCATTCTAGAACGAGAAACGACCGAGTTCTCCCCAGTATGATCATACGTAAGAATAGAGCTGAAAATAAAGTTACTAGAATATATATCTACCTAAGAAAGCAATGAATCCTTTCCAAAGATTTCACCAACCATGTAACGAATTAGTATTATTAGCTTCTCTGAGGTATTAACACACTTCCTTCTGATTTTGGAAAGAACATATCTAATTTCCAATTAAATGCAAGTAATGAATCCAATATTAGACGTGACCTAAAAATAACTGCTTGCCCTCTCCTTTTCGAATATGCGTACAAACATACGTCTTCTCTACAGAGAATAGTACCAAGCCTCCTTATTACCATGTAATTACTTCCATTCAAATATTTACCTTCTTTCCAGGTCAAGAAGGCATAAATAAGTACACGAAGCCCCACCATAAACACAGATAGCATCCAGGCAAAGGGAATATCTAGTATGGTAATAAGGAGCATCAGCTTGGAGGAAGGAAGGAAAAGGTGGCGATAATACCACCAGAGTTGCCGACATACTAGCCGACGATAATTGCTCCGCTAGAGAAAATCCCCATGGCCACGAGACAGACCCCGGCATATTCCAAATGGAGGTTGTGATTTACATCCATAAGAATTGCAAGTTCCGGTAATTGTTAACACAACGCCAAAAAGCGACGAAGGGGAAGCGAAGCTGAGTTTTGGCTGATAAATAAGCTGTGGTCAGACAAATTTTGATGGCTGCTGCTGGCGGTGGCACGGTATAGGGTTGACTTTCAACAACAGAATATCCATCTGTCCGGATGATAGTAGGTGTTAAATATGCGAAGGCTGTGGAAAAGCATTAGATTCTCCAGAAGATAAGCCATGATAAGGGGTCCTAGTTGCAATATGTGGGTATAACAATGCCTTCAAATGGATACTACGGTGGACCTACCCAGAGGCATAAACCCTCCAATGATATTCTTAAACTCCTTGAAAAATGCCATAATATGATGAGAAATAATCTCTTGCGCCTCGTCTGTGCTGTGAGCTCTGGCGATAACTAACTTTCGCTCATCTTCGTTCAATCATTTCACATCCTCGGGGAAATGGGAGACTAAGAAGAAGACAGCTAAGCCAACGAGTATGGTAAATATGCCTTCGAGAATAAAATCCACTGCTAGTTGTGAAGCCCTCG
The DNA here is from genome assembly GCA_002276475.2 of Chlorociboria aeruginascens. Classification (NCBI taxonomy): domain Eukaryota; kingdom Fungi; phylum Ascomycota; class Leotiomycetes; order Helotiales; family Chlorociboriaceae; genus Chlorociboria; species Chlorociboria aeruginascens. Next base: position 13,256 of record NCSK02000262.1, on the reverse strand, counting down.
CATGCCATCTATCTTAACAATGCCACTAGCAAGGAGTCCACTCAACGCACTAGCGATGAGGACTGAGCACCAATAGATAGTAAATCTTTTTTTTATGACTCTTCCTGCTTATACCAGATGCTAATCAGATCAAAGCCTGCGGCCAAGATTAGACATGTCTTTTTACTATTCAAGTGCTACAGCTTGAACATACTTCCTGGGAAAATTAGAAAAAATCAAGTCGGTAGAAGTTCGCCATAGGTATTGATAAGCTACAAATCAAACGGTGTTTTACAGCTCCTAAGGGTTGAACTTACCAAATCCTCGACAAAGCATAATAATCCCAAATGCTGAGATACAAACTGATACTACGTAGAAGTCAGCCATTGACCGAATTCTGAAGTTACCTGTCTGATATCTCTACGCCATATGTGAGGCTGAAACTTCTTCATCAACATGTTCGAGGGACCTCGAAGAGGGATGTATGGAACAAAGAAAATTGTTAGTGACATATTTTTCTGTACGCCTACAAGCTGTAGATCCGCGGGTAGGCTCATCATCAAGACATTTGAGATGTTGACTCTGAAAGTTTCCAGCCGAGGATGTTGTCTTTTCCTTTCTCATAGATTCCTTACCTATCCAAAAATGCCGCCACATAGATGAGAAATAAGATGGGATCATGCGACGATCGATCTTTCTCACTAATGCGTCTTCATTGATAGAAGGCGGGCACTATGTTCGTAGCATACTCCCAATATTGGTTGAAACCTCAGATGGTAGTACAATATAGACAAGTTCAGCTGTCGATGTATTAATTCCTTCTGTCAGATTGAATCACTTCGTCAGCAGCTCTCGATAGCTACGAAATATAAGAGTAACCTTCAATTTCCTTGCTTGTTACTACTATCATTGCCATTCTTCTTTCAATAATATTAATAGGATTAAAACAAGTCCTAATAAGGCGATATATCCGAGGGGAAAAAATTATATATAGATAGATAGTTGGATACGGAAGTTAATAAAGCTTTGGGCAGGAAAGTGGAGCTTTGGTAAGACCATAATATGATAACTTTAGGAGAGTACGGCGGGAATAAGCAGGATTTTATACAGATTGTACATATGCAACATAACTGATCCTGCTCGTATCCATTTGTACCGAAAATGTGTCAATTTTGGTAAAATAAATGAAGTATATTAGCGAACAAATGGATATTCTTCAGAGAGTGGAAAAAGCGTGAAGTTACGAGGCGTCACACCCAGGGGCATAATCAAAAAAAAAAAAAAAAGAAAAAAAAATAGAGACACAAACTAAGACATGCGTTAAAGTGCTGAAATGCTTCTCGCAATGAGAGATGCACGAAAGTGAGGCACAGCTAAGCCGCCGAACGCAAAATACTCACTCCTTTTCTGCTAGAATAAATTAACCTGAGAAAAACGGTTTAAATAGACCAACGAATTTCTAAATACTATATGTTCCAATAAAAAACGAGTGATCAAAACGCTGTTGCGAGATATAAGAATAATTAAGCTTCGCGATAACAACAAACGCTACAGAAGGACGAGCAATTCCAGCTCCGCCAGGGCATATGGAATTTGGAGACGACGGCACGCTTTCAAAGTGGGCTATTCTAACTGTACCTATATGCCTTTTTTCCCACGACAATTCCTTTTGCACTTAGAATATATGTCAGAGCATCATTCAAGGCGCAGAGCTAAAGCAACCTTGGTATTGAATGATGATGAACTGCTGACAGTATATTATCTCGAACTAAAGGATGGAAGCACATACAGAGTTAGGATAGAAAGACCAAAGTTGACTTTCGTAGCGGATATTGTTAGCAGGTCTCATTCTTCCCAATTTGGTGTTGATGCCGGCCGAGAAGGGGCTCATAATATGGTTCTAGGCCAGAATATTGGGCAGAGAAACAATCTCAATATCAGGAAGAGTATTAGAGTAAAACAGTCTTATATGTAGTCTTATCTGGTTCTCCCCAGCGATTATTTCCAAAAAAAAAATATATATTTCAAATTTAACTTCATTACTTGACAAAAAGCAAACAAACTTATTCCCAATCAAGGTGTGATCAACAAGAACCCACAATCCCCCACCAAGAAAAAATGCCCCCTACAGATAATTTTCCAACAATAAATCTAATCAAGATTCTTGTTTAAAACGTAACATAATGTCATTTTTATCCAGTGCGATAATTCCATATAAAAAAGACAAAACTTCAAAAACGCCGACATAAAAAAAATTCAATTTAATTCAAAAACAAAAAACAAAAACTTTATAATATATCAAAACATCAACTCCAACCCAAACCTAACACTAAACCAAATAATTAACAAATCCGAAATCAAACATTAATTTCTAAGTGCAAAAAACAAAACTCTCTTTAACTTAAGAACGATTAATTGGTAATTTATGATCTATGCAATATTTTCTTAGATAATCATTATTTCTAAAATAATTCGAACAATAATTGCAATTTGAATAGTTTGCTCCTATTTCAAAATTAGCAAATATATATTTTATAAGAACATAATAAATTTTTTTTTTTTACCTGTACGACAATTCAAACATGTCTCATTTGGCGATTCCCAACGATCCAAGAATTTTCGGCGACAAGTATTTGTTTTACATATTCTATTTGTTTTATTATGTTTTAAGAGCAAGCGGCAATCTTCGCAATTTAATTTATATCCAGTCGCAAGATTGCCACAAACAACACATTGCGGATTTTTCTTATTGCTCTTTTGGTTCTTGGAAAGCTCTTCTTTGTTTAAAGTTAGCAACAATATATTTTATTTATATATGAGAAGATATGTTTACTAACTATTATATTGACAATTATTGCACATATTTTCATTATTTTTAATAAAACCCAGTTTTGCACATTGCGAGCAATATTTTCTATTTTCTGGTGGTATAGATTTTACTAATCTCTTATTAATAATCATGTTTTATATGTGAAAGAACAGATTGACTGACATTTACATCTTTGGCATTTTTTAGTTAAAGAATATTGTACTATCTTAAATTCATACTTACAATTCTCACAGGTTGTTTTTTGATATAGTGCTAACCTTTAAATTAGCGACAAAGCTATTTTATTTTATATATAATATAAAAGGATAAATTTACCAGTACAAGTTTTGCATATAGTATTTATAGATGTCTTATCTATAATTGCAAGCTCATGACAGTTATCACAATTTGTATTCAGAACTAATCGGTAGGTTAGCGATAATATATTTTATTTTATATATAAAGGGATGGATTTACTAACGTTGACAATTTGGACATGCGACTTCTGCAATTCCCTTTGTACCTGCGAAAAAATCACCACAATATATACACCGTTTAGGGAATTGCCCTCTTAAGTCTAAGGTGTTGTCCGGTATTTCACCAGGCTGAAGGCGTCGACACAGTAAAGTTCTGTGGTTTTCAGACATGTTTCGAGTCTCCTGAATGATTTTATTATAGTCTGCAGGGTCTGCTAGGTATAAAAGCTTTTTGATGTGTTTCTTATAAAACAAGATGAAAGCTTTTTATCCGACATATGCTAAAGCAATTAGGCAATACTATTAAATTAAATTTTAAAATAGATTATATATTTATAGAACCTTCAGGCCAGGTTAAATTATTAGTACTTATCGTTGGTTATTTTCACCATCAACCAGCCAACCAGCCAACCAGCCAACCAACGAACGAACCAATCAATAAAAAATTTTTTTTAGTAATTATTTGTTTTGTAAAATGGATAAAAGCAATAAATTGCCTTCCAATGACTCTACATTAGGAGTGTGGCCACCCTTAGAGTTCGTAATGATCTCTCAGGGTTAAAGCTTCTAAATTTTTAGTACTGGAAATATACGGGCTAGGCACCTCTGGGGTGCCCAGGATTAATAATAATATAACATCGATATATAAAAGTAGAAAAGATAAAAAATAGAATCTTGAATAAATTCGCAAGTTAAGAAAAAGGGTTAGAAAAATCATTTTGGGCCAATCAAAAGCGGGTCAGTTTTTCAATAAAAAAAAATAAGACCTGGTGAGGAGAGTGCGCGGTTAGGTGGGTCGAGGGCATGGGGCCCAGTGAGTGCTTATCATCGCTAGATAGAAGAGTAGTGGAAGCTGGTATGACCTCGAAATTGAGCAGCTACTCGTCCGGAAGGATGGGTTAGAACGAACGATACCGAGGACATGCTTTGCGACATCGGAACTTAAGAGTCTGGTCATCCATTTGAAGACGTAAGAAATCTCAACAAGCACTGTAAAATACAGTACTTGTACGTAGATCAAAGATCCTGGGCCCGCCGTATAGAATGAAATACCTGCCAACCTGCCGCGAGAGCATAACTTCACTTAGCAATGGAAAGTATGAACGACACAGTAATCGTTGATGGAGGCAAGTATTGAGTCGTTTGCAAATGTAAAACCAGAAACCAGACCCCTTGATTCTATCACTCGCACTACGTTTGAAAGATTAAGGGCAGAAGAATATAGCACTTGAAATTTTATTACCCCTCAAATTTCCTATAGCGAGGTTATAAACACAAAAAGCAACTATGTACCGAAGATCAAAAGCTAGAATGTAGGGTATCGATTCAATTCATTCCGTTTTCTTCGCTGCATTTGCAAACTATAAGCTCTACGCAGTATATCATACACGTACATACATTCCATGCTTGTTATCTTAAACACATAGCGCATTAATCTCCCCCATTCATTGCAAAGAAATCAATCATCCATCGCTTTGTCTGTCAAACTCACACCCCTCAAAGAACCATCTTCTCCACCAAGACTCCCTATACTATCCCGCTTCCCCACCGTCTGATCCTGACTCATTCTCGTCAAGCTTATCGGTTTTCTTGTTGCAAATCGGGACGACGGAGCTATTCGACCAAGACTATTTTTTTTCCCAACACCAATATCTTCGCCAATTGCGTCGCCGACGCCGGGCATATATGTTGCGCTCATTCCAGCTGATCCATTGGTAATTGCTTCAAGGGGTGCTGCTCCGTTCGCTGGTTCTGGAGGTTGAGTGACTGGACTTGCTTCATTCGAAGGAACTTCCAAGCTTTGTCTCATGAGAGAGTTTCGTGAATTCCGAACACTATCGGTATTTGCCGTTGGAGAAGTCGTTGAGATAGGGAATCTTGTTTCTGGTCCTCCTGAGCTGCGATCTCTCCGATGTCCACGAGAACTGGGCGCTGGGCTTGTTGCTCGGCTTCTGGGTCCACTACCGGCTGCGAGAATTGCCCGAGTTCGAGCTTCCATATTGGCTTTGCGATTACTTTCATCTGTGCTGATGGCCCTTGGTCGTCTGCTGTCGATAGTAGCGCTGTGGGTTAGGGATGATGCACGTTTAAGTTCGGTGAAAATGGGATTTTTGTGGGCAAAGAGATCGCGAATAAGACGGTAAGAAAACTTCTCCTCCATTGTCATGGAGGTTTCTATTTTTGGTCGCAAGATGCAAGGGGCTAAGGCGGTGGCAAGTGCTGCAACATACGTTTCGTCAGCAGATGTAAGTTCAATTAGTCGTGTAAAATGTGTCATGAGAGCATCCAGAGTCGCGATGTTGGCAAGGCGAAGCTGGCTGAGAGTGTTTTGCAGGACGGATATCCTAGCAGCATCAGTGGATTCCGAGGCTGGCGTTGAATAAACAGTTTTCATAATTTCATAAACGTGAGATGAGACCAGGGAATCTTTTGCATATTAGTAGGGATTAGTTCAAAAAGAGGATTAAATCATACCTGGAAGTTCTAGAAGGTACAATTTGAGTACGCTAGCAATAATGGGGATTTCGAAAGGCTCCAAAGTTTCGACAGTAAAAGGATTTCCAGCATTGAGGATATCTCGGACTCGATGAGTTTGATGAAGGGGAACATCAACTAGCCATACACTGCGCCGAGCTTCATCTCCTTCTAGATCTGGGTACCGATGATCAAGGAAAGTGAGGATGGTTGTAATGATGGCTGGTACTCGTTTTCTGTCAGCTCTTGCTCGAGCTTCCAGATCAACGCCGAAGGTTTGCTCATCGGCTGAGTTGTAATAATTCTCGTAGACAACAACTTTCGGAACGAAGCCACCCGTGCGGTAGTTTTCGAGTAGATATCTGAGATCTCCAGCTGGCTGGACGGTTTCTTGATAAAGCATCATCTTGTCCACAGTAGACTGTAAGCTCGGGATGACATTGCTGATCGTCCCAGAGAAGTCCAAGATGATGGTTTTGATGGCCTTTAGTCTGTCAAGTTCACAACGCTCCAGATATCTCAAGTGCTCAATAATAGCTTCCTCAAGCTGGCAACGAAGATGATCAAGCTTTCGAACACCTGCTTTATATCGTTCGTCAGCTTCTAAGGCTTCTCTCCGAAGTTTGTCGCCTGGTGTTTCGTTGGGATTAGGATTATTGAGTGGGTTCCAGCCAGCCAGATATTCAGAGACAGTTCCAACCACGGGTGAGTCAGCATACTCCGAATTTGATCCCAAGGAGAACGTTCGGTTAAGCGGCGTCTTCTTTTCGAGGATACCTGTCAATTGGAATGCTTTTGGTCGCCACTGGTATGACATTTTAGAGCTATTAGCGAAGATATTTCCCACATTGCCAATCAGCCTCAAGAAACCATGTGAAACGAGATCTTGACCAAGACGTTCGGCATGGCTAACCGTTGTTGCCGCCATGTATTTCTGGAAATATTCAACGATTTCTGCACCCGATGTTGTGTTATGATAGGTTCCTAAAATCGGAACCTTCGTCTCGCCCAGAGGTACCGTATGTAGAATGTGCGTCAAGATCTTCTTAACTTGCTCAGGAGTGTATTGCTCGTCGCCAATCTCCAGTGGCTCGTCATCTTCTTTATTATCGTGGACCTTGATCTCTGGAATCTTGGATTGTGGACTCGTCTCTGGATCTTGGAATGCCAGCTTATTCTCCTCCTCAATATCTTCCACTAGTCGGCATTTATTAAAGTAATGACTTCGCAGCTTCTTCACCGTTTCCGCTTGTCTGTCGTGGAGTTTTATCCGTGCTTGAAGATCCTCTTGTGAATTTTGAATCCGCCCCTCATGTGCATCACACCATCTTGAGAATGGAGTAACCACCAAATCCCTAATACTCTGAGCTATTTTTCGGTGATTCTTCGACGCCTCTTCCATCTCTGTCCGTACTCCATCATATGCCTAGAAAGTCAGTTTAATTCTCCTAGGATGACCTTGAGATCCAACCTTTCGAACACTTGCTCCATCATCTCGAGAAAAACCGCCTGTTATTTTATCCGTTGCTGGCCCTATGTCACCCAAACGTATGCCATATGCATCCTCCGCCTCTGCTCGCATGCGCGCGATGGTGAGGACCTGCTCATTTTCCGCGATACCTTGCTGGAGCTTCCCGAATAGGACTCCGAGGCCTGTAATGACTCGTCAGAAGATATTAGGCTGCGTTTATTCCAACTTACCTCCAGCATAATCGGCTGACCAGAACGAATCTGCGAAAGTTGGCATGATTAACGAAGCTTGATGACGTTGGACTTCTATGTTTCGAGGTCTCCCATACAGTGGAGATGATTGTAGGGTTGTACGTGCAGGTGTAGCAGTAAAGAGTGACTTGCGTGGCTGTAAGATTTCAGGAGCTTCTAGAAATTCTCCTTCCACTTGCTGTATCTTTGTGGATTTAAATATAGGTAAAATGAAAGGTTGCGGAGGGGAGAATGTAAGAGTATCCTTCACACCCTTTCCTGGATTATTAGTTGTCGTATAAGAGAAGAAGGGAACGATTCATAGCAATTCATTCGTATTCCTTGGCTTTCAAACAAGAATCTCCCCATCAAGTTACGGACGTTCCTAATGCCTGAGGCCGCAGCACTGAAATTCTAGGATCACGTGATTATGCGCTTTGTTAAGTCATCCAAAATGAGGTTATTCACGGCTTTAATAAATCCACCAAAACAGACCATCAATACCATCACTTATTTACCGTAATTGGACCTCATGACCATTGCTTATACTTTTGAGTGTCGGTATGGGATAAGTATCTCCAGTTTTTGTCTAAATACTCTAAACGACACTTATCTTATATTCTAGATATTCCCAGATATATCCCCATATATCTCATCATAATGTGTTCTCAATATACGGAAGGAGACCCTCTCCTCCCATACGATAAAGGAGCGCCAGAAATTCAGGGGTCTCGACCGCAAAGCATCGACGATTCCCCTGTGAATGGGATCGAGTCTGACCCACACGCTAATTACGACAATGAAGTCGAGAAACTACAAGGTTCCAACTGGATACCCTATCTATTCATACTCATAAATTGCATTCTTTTAATATATGTCCTGCAATTCTCTACGGACTGGGATTTGGCATGGCTAGGCCCGAAAACCGTCGAGCAGAGAGTGAGCAAGATATTAGCAGATACGCCGTTAATAGGTATTCTCGATTCCAAATTTCAAAAGAAGCTATACTGATAAAGCTTCAAGATGGCCACAATGATCTAGCTATTCTTATTCGTTTTCTATACAATAATCGCATTTACGATGATGAGTTCAAGAAACCGTTTGAGGAGGGTGGCATGTATGCCCATGTTGATATCCCGCGCTTGAGAGCGGGAAAGAACGGAGGTGCTTTCTGGAGTGCATTCGTGCCTTGTCCTGCCAATGGGACGGATTTCTCAAATGAAAATTATGCTGAATGTATGTGTTCTGTCATTTGCGTCTCATCTTTCGTTTCCATCGTTCGATCCTGCGGTTAAGATCTCCGATATCATTTCACATATGCCCAAAACTCCATGTCTACTCCTTACTACTTCAAATTCATCTACTCCATATAAAATCTTAAGCTACAAACTAACACCGCCCAGCTGTCGCATTCACCCTAACGCAACTCGACCTCCTCAAACGTCTCCAACTCGCCTACCCCACCACCTTCTCCCCACCCCCTAATGGTAGCACGGCCTTGTCTTTTTTCAAAAATAGCCTCCTCATCTCCCCTCTCGCTATTGAAGGCTTGCACCAAATTGGGAATTTTGTATCCAACCTCCGACTCTTCCACTCCCTGGGCGTGCGCTACGCCACACTAACACACAACTGCCACAACATCTACGCTGACGCAGCACTAACTGAAATTCCCGGCTCCCATGGAGCTCAGAAGGCTATCCCGTATTGGAATGGCATATCACCTACTGGTCGGGCGTTGATTAAGGAGATGAACAGAATCGGTATGATTGTTGATCTCGCACATGTGAGCTACGATACTATGCTCGATGTTTTAGGCGGCAACTCTGCATCGTTGTGGGAAGGAAGTGCGGCTCCAATAATATTCAGCCATTCCTCCTCCTATACCATCTGCCCGCACCCTCGCAATGTACCGGACTCCATTCTACACCTCGTAAAGCAAAAGCGCGGTGTCGTAATGGTGAATTTCTCGCCCGATTTCATCTCCTGCATCCCTAATACCGACCCCTCCGACAGGACCGGACTCCCTAAATTCTACCCACCAAATTCCACCCTCGCACAGGTTGTCAGACATATTACCTACATCGGTGGTCTGATTGGCTACGAACATGTAGGACTAGGTAGTGATTTCGATGGGATCCAGACTACGCCCAAGGGGCTGGATGACGTCGGGAAATATCCGGAGCTGGTGAAGCAGCTATTAGAAAGTGGGGTTAGCGATGAAGATGCGGGGAAGGTGGTGGGCGGAAATCTATTGAGGGTTTGGGGAGAGGTGGATAGGGTTGCGGAGGAGATGCAGCGACAGGGCGTGACTCCGCTGGAGGATGAGTTGCCTTCTTTTGATGTGGAGGAGCTGGCACTTTGATAAGTGGGATACGGGTATTCTTGGAGGATGTCGATTTCAACATACTTATAATGGATGAGTAATGAAGTCATATCTGATGGATAAGAAGCAATATTTTAATGACCAAGTCACTAGAGGTCTTGTAAATACCGTATCGCCATAGCAGATAGAGGAGTTTATAAAAAGAGATATGGAGACGGCACAGCTAAAAGCCCTTCCTCTGGTTACGTGGCTCTTCAAAGGAACTAGTCTGCTTAGTTAATTAATTAATTTCTGAAGAAAGGTCGACATAGATAAAGTAATAAGTGCATCAAAAAGACCCGTCTACTTGGTCAAGTAGAAAATCTTACATAGAGATATTAATAGGAGAATACCCACGAAAAATATCACTAGATGATGACAAAAGGGTGCACCAGAATACAGAGATAAATATGGAAAAGGTATGTTTCAGTAAATACATTCAAAGTATACTTCTATTTTCGCCCTGGCTTCTCCCCCTGTTTAACTGCATAAACAGCGCTACAGCCCCCAAAATAATGCCCAAAAACAAAACTTTTTCTAGGATATTGAAGCCTTCAGCCGGGCTGGTATCAGCATGGGGCGAAATCCCAACGACAGGAAGAGCAGGAATTTCATCACTGATGGAAGCCTCAATGATGGGTTCGATTTTCTCCTCCATCCCTGGCTGGAATTCTGCAAGGCCGTATTGAGCTGTAGATAACGAACAATCAGTAATCCGATCTTAGCAGTGCCATAGGTGGAAAAGCAAGGGAATAGGAAAGTACTTTATAGTTCCACATGGATACCTTCTTCTGGTACGGGCAGCTCTCCGCTCTTAGAAATCTTCACCGCCACTGTTGGTTTATCTCCAGGCTGCTTGGGTACATCCTCGATGATCGCCACGATCTCGTAGCCCTCGAGGACCTCGCCGAACACTACATGCTTCCCGTCGAGATGGCTACGCAAAGATTAACATCGATCTGCGAAGAGATGGCATTTATAACTTACCCTGGAGTAGAGGTGGTGATGAAGAATTGAGAGCCGTTGGTGTCTTTTCCGGCGTTGGCCATGCTCAGAAGACCTTTCTTCGAGTGCTTCAACTTGAAGTTCTCATCAGGGAATTTGGCGCCATAAACTTGGTAATATTAGCATCCCAATCCTATTCCACGTTCAAGAGATACGTACTGGACTTGCCACCCGTTCCATCACCCTTGGTGAAGTCACCTCCCTGGATCATAAAGTTCTTAATGACACGGTGAAAGGTAGACCCCTCGTACCCGAATCCCTTCTCTCCAGTTGCCAATGCTCTGAAATTCTCGGTAGTCTCCGGTACGGTCTTGCCATAGAGACCCATTACAATGCGGCCCAATTCCTTATCGCCATGTGTGATATCGAAATAGACCTTGTGGGTGATCTTTGGTCCCTTGACAGCTTGAGCTGTCTCGGCGAAGAAAATGAAGGTGACTGTAAGAATCAGTAGTGCGGAAACAACCAGTCTCTGAAGAGTAGACATCTTGAAGACAAATTGGTTTTTGTGGAACTTGTAGTTGAAGAGAAAGAAGGCTTTCCAAAAACGAGGGGCAGCTTCAGTCCAGGTTTGCTGTTGTTTCGGATAGGTGTCGAGAACGCTAGCGTCGATATCACGTGCTGTCTGTGCATCTCGAGAACATTTATCCTCAAAGTCAACGACATCCGACTAAGTCAGCGAAGGTTTGGCCTCACTGTAGATCCAGCACCATGGTATGCATCGCCACCATAACCTAGAGAACCGAAGCTAATCTGGACAGGTTTTCATCTACAATTTCAATTTCCGAGAGACACAATTGGTCAAAGTACGTCGTCACACGAGCTGTTGAAAGTTTCTAGCCTCGAGGATCACCACTCACAAATTACACAGAAATGTCTTGAAACTCTGTACGGTGTAGGGAACCACGACTCCTCCCGCCTGCTCGCAAAATTCTTCATCCATCCAACTGCACGCGTTGGCTCATTATCCAACGCCAAAGTGACAGCGCTCTCGGCCGAGCTCTCCACTATGAGACTTGAGAACGAATTGCGGCGGAAAGTCCAAGACGATATTATAAGATTAAAGGATATGGGAAGTTATAGGGGTCGACGTCATGCTATGAGCTTGCCGGTGCGAGGTCAGAGGACGAGAAGTCAGGTTCGTGACTGCTACGAATATAGGCTTTTAGCGAAGGTGCTGATATTATATAGATTATTACGGCGAGGAAGCTCAATAGGACGGAGAGAAGGCTTTGAGTGGTTCTCTATAGTGTTGTATATATGGTATGCATTGATGGCGTATTTGGTCATGTGGTGGATTGTAGGAATATCTTGGCCCCTCGAAATGAAGATTTCGCTTTCCTTCTGTCTCTTGCTATCTCGTTTGAATTTTGTGACCATCAAACCTCGAGAAGTATAGGAAGTTAAATCTCCTGTGCCTTCGATAGGATCTTGCTTGCACTAATGTTAGTTGAGGTCGGTATGGCCGTAATGTGTTTTGCATGTGGCATTGCTTTCCTGCTTCAGAGATGTCGAAGAGATTGATTCATAAATGCGAGCTTACTTCTGTCATTTCAACGCCTTTTTGAACAATTAGATAATTTTGCAAGGTCATAGATATACTTTGCACACAATTCCTTCTAGTTACATATTACATTTCATTTGCAATCCAGGTGCTCTGCTTCTCAAGCTGAGCAGCCTTCAGTGGTATTGACACATTTGCATCGTCGTCCTTAGAGTATGCAACCATTATATGAATGATCCTACATGCGCTTTGCCAATGAATTTTTTAGCTGTCGCTCCGTTATTTCAGGTGCCCCAGCAAGAAAATATTTTTTGCTCTATGCCATTAGCACATCAAGGATAGATGAAAATACCGGATTGTTAAAAACAAACAAGGTGGCATGGGAAGGAAGTGCATGGTTATCTCGATGTCAAGTCAACAAAGACTTCTTAGATAAGACTTTTCGCTGCCTCATCCCCCTTCTCTCGGAACCTTTCGTTTATAGAAGTCCTTCATAAGGCCACAAAAATCATGAATCTGAATGTTAAATGATGCGACTGCAGGTGAACGTACTCCGTGTAGAGATGCACTGTCGATGCTTATCTGACTTATGGTGCCGGTGGTGATCGTGGTGGTCGGGACTCCCTCGCTTAACCAAGCGCGCTAAAGTTTGAGCTGCGGAGGGTTATTTATTTAAATAAGGAGTCGCTTAAACAAAAATGGCCATGTGGCGCAATTGCAAGTTGGAGATTTAATTAGATTGAACATATTCTTCTTCAGTTTATATTCTCCAAATCAAGGTTGATCAAGAAGAATTGGTTATTTATAATGGAAGCAATACATATAAATAAACCTCTAAGTTCTGTACTGGCCATTATTGATGCTGGTCATCATTGATGGCGTCAACTTGTTGAGGTGGGTAAGACTAAACGCTGCCTTGGGGAATAGCCTCTGTTTTGCCTTTTT
>NCSK02000261.1:0-41376 GCA_002276475.2 Chlorociboria aeruginascens | reverse complement strand
AGGGGGGAAGATGTGTGGGGAAATGATGGAACGATGATGGAGCGAACTGCTCTTCGCGTGTGGGGGGAGAATTTGGCTTTAGTACGAGTAGGATGGCCGTGGCGCAGGATGGTTCGGTGGCTGCCGTGGGTGCGAGGAACCTCCCCAGAACAACATCGCACGGGCTTGGCGAGAGACAAGGATCGAGAGGGGAAGTCTCTCAGGCTGCACGTACACGAGCGAGGAGCGGTTATTGCGGCAAGGGCCTGCAGACGATGGTGAATGATCAAGCACGCTCAGGCAAAAGCCCAGAGGTAATCCCCGCCCAGCATTGTGCACCGCTGCTGGGCTTGGAGGGGTCGATCTGCAGTCGCGAGCAGGACGGTCTGGCAGCTTGGTGTGCATTCGACTGTGTAGGCGTGTGTATGTGTCTCTGTACCGAGGCATATATATATGTACATATATGTACATATATGTATACATCGAGAGATGGGGGGAGGTGCAAGCCACGCTTCTAGAAGGGAACTGGAAACCTGCGTATTGATATCGCATTCGTTCGGTTAAAAGTCTTCTGCATCAGCTGGCGGAATGTGCTTTTTCCCTTGCTGCGTGAATGGGTACCTCTACAGTAGGTAAGGGTTCCCGTCCGCCACCCCCCCCCGGCCCTCCCCACCTCCTCGAGCAACCCGTCTGCACAACAGTCAAACGTATGGAGACTTGAGACGCGGCGGGACCACGGCCATAATGGGCTGACTCCCCATGCCGGCCATGCGCGACCAATGCCACCGTACCACCTTACAAATCGTCGGGGTTTCATCGCCGTCGCCGTATACTGTCCCGTAGTAATGTGTCGCCGGTACACGAGGCGGAAGCGTTCCGTGCTTACCCCCATACAAGCCCCCCCGACTTTCGAAGCTGGCTTGGCATGTTAAGATTTAGGCGTAGTCGGAAAGCTGTTTACCACAGCTCATGACAAGACGCTACAACAAGGTCGCGTTATTATACCACCACCATCTGTTTCCCGCGTCTCTACCAAATGGCCCCCCCGAAATCTTCGAGGCCGCAGCCTGATGATTCGAGATCGGAGGCTTCCAGCACCAAAGAGAAAGCCCCTGGTCCTGTGTCTAATGGGAAAGGTCGACGTGTAGCAAGTGCCGCGGCGGTAGGAAGCTCTTTACGAGATGTTATGACGGTAGCCGGCTCGGGGGGCACAGTGGTTGAAGTTTCTGGGAATGTCAACGCAGACGTTGGCCCTGGCGTCAGTCACTCTCCCCATCTCCCCGAGTGAAGAGCACCATTACTGACCCATCTTTTGTCTTCAGCTTCAGTGGTCTACCTTCAGCCCGGAGATTCTACACGGGTATCGCCATGACTACCGTCTGGGTACACCGGCGGCATTCAGTAATCCCTTTAATCAAGTCGTTCTCTCGACATCAGCAATGGGTCGAATGTCACCAACAATGGCGCGGCGGAAGGATTTGCGGAAACAGGGCAAAGACCACTTGGCTAATGCGGTACGGAGGCATTTCAACAGCATGGCGATCGTGGAGAATGAAGTTATCGTCGATTTCCTGTACAAAGTTCGAGAGCAAGGTAAAATTTCTAAATGACGAGATTGCCCACGTACCACATGGCTCGAACTCACGACATAGCAGATAAAAACTTTCGGATACGCTTTACACCTCAACGACCTCGGTGATATAAGGAATACCTTTGCCACAATGATGTCCAAGAAGACAGGCTTTCAAGCTTGTCGGGGGTTACGGAAGCGGGCTTACCTTCCATGGTTGAGGAGATCTCCCGGAAGTTGTCACCCTGATTACCTGCCATAAGATGGAAAGGGGCTTTGAGATCTTGGGATACCGAGGATATAGGATCAGAACCATATCTGGGTTATCGAAGGGGTCTGCTGAGAGCAGCCGACTTACTATTCTTGTGGAGAGCTCTTTCAAATATCCTTACGATAGCAAACAGTGTTTATTTATTTATCAATTAATCAGGTTGAAAATGTCGACTGAAATCCATAATCACCAATCTCATGAAAATTTCATTTTTCATATACCTACATATTTCATTCCTAGGTAATTCACTGCTTCACGTGTCCTCCCCCTTATGTACCCAAGGGGTGCCTCCTGGTGAAGCCTCCATATTCACCCATGGAGCTCAAAGGGGCGATAAGTGAAGCTATTCCCACTTATGCCCCACTATGGGATCCATATGACTCATATTATTGTTCCCACAGCCCTAAAAATTGCAAAAGAAAAAGGATTAAAAAAATTATTATTGCCTTCTTTTAATGTTTTCGCTTGTCCCCTGTCGAGTACTTTTGGATCGTCAATGCTGACCAATCACGCTTGCTTATTAGCACCCGTAGGTTTTTTTTTTTCCCCTTGGGTCTGTGAAATTGACAGCAATCACTACACAGAAACAAAAGCAGTGTCAGTACTTTTCGACCAACATCATTGGAACTGAACGGCCTGTGACCTACAT
The DNA here is from genome assembly GCA_002276475.2 of Chlorociboria aeruginascens. Lineage (NCBI taxonomy): Eukaryota > Fungi > Ascomycota > Leotiomycetes > Helotiales > Chlorociboriaceae > Chlorociboria > Chlorociboria aeruginascens. The sequence goes on along the minus strand of NCSK02000261.1, from coordinate 38,907 downwards.
TTGCTCCGATGCATAAAAATAATACACCAAGATGAGAACTGGGACGACAGGCCTTTTGATAAAGGCCGCCACCCCAAGCCGAATGAGATGCGCTGCCCAAACCTGCCCACCACAAGGCGTCCGAGATATATATCGAGGGGGATCACAGGCGAGGAATATATGCTATGCAACTGTTGATCCTTTTAGTCGGTCAAGGCCTAGCTCATGGAACTTGAAAGGGTTATCACAGAATCGGGTCAGTACGGATTCAGAGCTTTTACCTATGACTGCAAACTAACTTCAAACGCAAAACAGAGCTTTCATACAACCTCAAATCTACAAGCGACTAAAAATCCTTACACTGTTCTTGGGGTGGATAAGGGTGCGTCTGCTGCGGCAATAAAAAAGGCATATTATGGTTTGGCCAAGAAATTTCACCCCGACACAAATAAAGATCCGACTGCGAAAGATAAATTTGCAGAAGCCCAATCGGCATACGAGCTTCTTACAGATCCTCAGAAGAAAGCAGCATGGGATCAGTACGGTGCTGCGGCCTTTGACCAAGGAGCTGGACCCGGACCCGGACCGGGTGCTGGTGACCCTTTTGCAGGTGCCGGAGGACCTTTTGGTGGAGGCGCTGGTGGTTTCCCCGGTGGTGGGTTTGGAGCCGAGTTCAATTTTGAGGATCTATTCCGGGGCTTTACTGGTGGAACACGCCGAGCTCGATCCGGCCGGGGTAATCCATTCCAGCAGGATGAAGAAATCCTGGTTGGTAACACTATCGAGGTGCAGACAAGCATATCTTTTATGGAAGCGGCAAAAGGAACAAGTCGGACCATAACAATCACTCCTCTCACTCCTTGCAAAACCTGTTCTGGCAGTGGCCTGAAAGCTGGTACTCAACGGTCTGAATGCAAGTCTTGTGGTGGCACTGGAACGCGAGTCCACTTCGTGTCAGGTGGATTCCAGATGGCATCGAGTTGTGACGCTTGCGGCGGCCAAGGAGTGACAGTTCCAAGAGGTGGGGAGTGTAAGTCGTGCTCAGGCGAAGGGGTTGTCAGAGAACGAAAAACTATCAATGTTGATATCCCTGGAGGTATTGAAGATGGCATGCGCTTACGCATAGACCGAGAAGGTGATGCCCCAGCAACTGGCATGGCTGCAAACCCCAATTCCCGGTCCCAGCCGGGAGATCTTTATGTCCTTATACGGGTAGCCACAGATCCAAGATTCAGCAGATCTGGATCCGATGTTTTATATACCGCAACGATACCATTGACGACGGCCATCCTCGGAGGGGAGGTTAAGATCCCAACCCTGGATGGAGACGTAAATGTCAAAGTTGCAACGGGGACTGGCACAGGAGACAAAATAACACTTGGAGGGAAGGGCTTAAAGAAGCTGAATGGAAGAAGAGGAGCTTCTGGAGACCTCAGAGTTGAGTTCAAGGTCACTATGCCTAAATACCTCAGTGCAAATCAAAGGACGATAGTTGAGATGCTCGCGGAAGAAATGGGTGACAAAACAGCCAAACGGATAATGAATATTGGCAAGGCCTCGTAAGCTTAAACCTCATCTACATATATGGGAAATCTAACCGTCTAGTTCTTCCGATGGCTCTCACTCGACCGAATCGCAGAAGAATGAGGGATTCTTGAAGTCAGTTTGGCATAAATTGACCGATAATAGTCAGGAGGGCCCCGGTGACAATTCTGGCAATGAAGATGGGAAAGCAAAGAAAGCGCCGAGCACAAAATGATGAGGACTTTTGTGCTGATTTGTATTGTATGGAAGCGGTTGCATACATGGTCATGTTGGCCGAGTGTGCCGTGTGTACTTAATGAGCGATTTAGGAGAAGATGAAGGAATGGAGCATTGGCGTCATGATAGATTGTTGGAAATTTGGATTCAGACTGTATTTTAAGAGAGTAATGTATAGGTATGAATAGCCGTTCTCTACTCTACGAAAGTCACGCGTCCTGTCCCAACAACCCAAGGTCTGGTGAAGTAAAGATCGGGAGAGCGGCAAAGAATGGCCAATCACTGATTTTATTTCCTCATAATATGTACTTATGATTGTGACTTGTACTCACCCAGCGCTTATCGCAATGCACTGTTCGAAGGTACATGTGCCGGTATTCTGCCCTGCAAGATGGTTGGTTCCACTTCCGCAAATAAGCTTCTGCACCTCGTCTGCTTGTGACGGCTTGACTCCTTGCACTGCAACACCACACAACAACTCAACACTCCGCGCGCTCGCCTCTCTCTGACTTTCGAATCTACTTGTGGCTGTTTTGAGGAACATGACATGCATAGATAAGGCTGCGTGCCAGGAGCGCCACTTCTAGGTTACAACCACCTTCCATCGTACGCACAAGGAACTTGGTGCGAATGCGCAGAACTCGCACGAAGCGTCCGTAGTTGCGACAGCAGACTACCTCCTCACTTATACCAGTCGGCTCACCAATCCTCAGCGCCAGTGGATTGAAGAGGGCACCATGCAGGCACCGATGATATCAGCTCCCTTAAAGGCTACAAACGAGATAGACTGGATACAGCCCTTGAAGGCTTATATCAGACAGACGTATGGAGATGACCCAGAGCGATATGCAGAAGAGTGTGCTACTCTAAATCGCCTGCGTCAAGACATGAGGGGTGCTGGCAAGGATAGTGCGGCTGGCCGTGATTTGCTCTACAGATATTATGGACAGTTGGAATTATTGGATTTAAGATTTCCAGTTGACGAGAATCATATAAAAATCTCCTTTACTTGGTCAGATAATCGGTCACGAAATATGGCACAGATTGCAATGCTAACATCCACTAGGTTCGATGCGTTTACGCATAAGCCTACGTCCCAGTACTCGTTAGCGTATGAGAAGGCATCAATAATCTTCAATATATCTGCTGTCTTATCATGTCATGCCGCCCATCAGACTCGATCAGAAGATTCGGGTCTGAAAACAGCCTATCACTCTTTTCAAGCTTCTGCCGGGATGTTCACCTATATCAACGAGAATTTCCTCCATGCGCCTTCCACTGACCTCAGCCGGGACACTGTTAAGACCCTTATTCAGATTATGCTTGCCCAAGGACAGGAAGTCTTCTTGGAGAAGCAGATCTCGGATGGTAAGAAGGTTGGACTTTTAGCCAAATTGGCAAGCCAAGCTGGTTATCTATATTCCCAAGCGGTTGAAGGCACACAAGAGAATGTCAACAAAGCCATCTTCGAGAAAGTTTGGCTCTTAGTTATCCAAGTAGGTCTTCCGCCGTTCAAACCTTGCGTTATCCGACAGAGGCAGACCAAGTGGATCTGCCTCGTTGGTCCATCTTTAAAACTGCGAGCCACCCTCTCGAGTGAATAGTTCGGTTCCTAACACATCACAGATAAAGTCTAATTATATGTCTTCGGTTGCCCAATATTATCAAGCTCTAGCGGAAGATGATGCGAATTCTCACGGGACGGCCATCTCACGTCTACAAATTGCGGAAATAGCTGCAAAAGAAGCCAATAAGCTAGCGAATAGTTTTCCTGGAAACGTACCTGCAAACTCTAACTTGACCTCGGAGACGGGAGCAAATCTCATCGAAATTAGTAAACGCCATCTTGCGAATATCCAGGAGAAGCTTTCGGAGCTTATCAAGGATAATGATTACATCTATCATCAGACGGTTCCTGCTGAAGCAGCTTTAGCAGTGATTCCAAAACTCCCTGCAGCCAAAGCTATCCCTGTCAGTGAACTCTATGCTGGTCAAGATATTCAACGCATTACTGGTCCCGATATATTTCAAAAGATAGTCCCAATGTCCGTGACAGAATCAGCGAGTCTGTACGACGAGGAAAAAGCAAAATTAGTCCGAGCAGAAACAGAACGAGTAGAGATTGCAAATGGCGAAATGGCTGCAAGTCTAGATTACCTCCGATTACCAGGTGCTCTGCAAGTCTTGAAAGGGGGGTTTGATCAAGAGCTGACTGCGGACGATGAATTTAAAGACTGGTGTGATGATCTCGCTGCCGGCAACTCACCCGGTTCTATTCTAGAGCTCTTGAGGTCGAGCAAAGAGAGCGTAGTCACTGTGTTGGACAAAAGCAGTAAACAATTGGACATGGAAGAAAGCGTCTGTGAAAAGATGCGATCTAAATATGAAGGAGAATGGACACAACAGCCAAGCTCCCGACTAACCTCCACCCTGAGGAGTGATATACAAAATTACCGTGACGCTCTCGAGGAAGCTGCCCGCAGTGATAGCCAGCTATACCAGAAGATGCGTCAATATGAAGTCGATTTTGATGAGATGCGCTCTGCTGGTGAGACTAGAGATGCCGACGTCCTTTTCCAGAAAGCTTTGGTACAAGTAGGCGGACAATCAAAAAATAGCCTTGGAAACCCTTCAAGCCGAGAAGAGAACCTTCTGGATGCTGATTTTGAGGATGGCAGTGTCAGTGTTATGGACCAGGTAGCGAAGGTAGAAGATATTCTTAAGAAGTTGAATCTGATTAAGAGAGAACGAGCCCAGGTTTTGAAGGATCTAAAAGAAAAGGTATTTGAAGTTCTTGCACATCTGTCTGTCTATTCGTTGATAAGAATCTAGGTTCACAATGACGATATCTCACAAGTGTTGATCCTGAATAAAAAGTCAATCTCGAACTACGAGACTCAACTGTTTCAGGCTGAGCTTGAAAAGTTCCGTCCTTATCAGAATCGTCTTCTTTCGGCAAATCACAAGCAAACGTCGCTTATGAAGGAGCTCACAACTACCTTCAACAACTTACTACAAGATAAACGAGTCAGATCAGAGCAAAATAAATACGAGGGAATAACACGGCAACGATCAGCTGTCATGTCAAAGTATAAGAGAGTTCATCAGGAGTTTTTGGATCTTGATGCAGGCCTGGAGAGTGCGAAAGTATGGTATAGGGAGATGAAGGAAACGGTGGATAGCCTCGACAAGAATGTTGAAACATTTGTGAATAATCGCCGGTCTGAGGGTGCCCAACTCCTTAGTCAAATTGAGCTAGACAGGGCGAGTAATGCAAGTGGGCAAGGTAGTAGAGAACGTGAGCGTCTGCGCGGATTGATGGAGCGTATGTCAATGGAACCATCAACACCTCCTTCCACTAATAAATCGCCTCATACCCAATCAATGCCTTACAATTCAACATCACCATCAACGAGATATCCTGCCACAAACTTTGCTGGCCAGTACCAGGTCCCTTCTACCTCATCGCCGCCTCGCTCGGCCCACCTAGCTTTTGGTGCACCGCTAAATGGTTCGCAATATTCTTCTACACAGTTTGCTTCACCTCAGAAGCCAACCCAACAGCCTGGTTATAATCCTAGTTCATATCCAACGCGTGATCATTCACAACCAAATTCTCCTCCATCAACACAGACACAATTTTTACAAAATTATAGCAGACTATCGCCTCAACAACCAATACAACAGCAATTTGTGCCACCGGGTTATGTACCACCTCCACCGCCGCCTGGTCCACCGCCTCTAAGACAACAACAGATATTTCAGCAGCCAGGTGCTCCACAGAATGAATATGTCAACCCTGGGAGCCAACAACGTAGTGGATCACAACAGACTTCAAGTGATCCATGGGCTGGACTAAATGCCTGGAAATAATGGAATTTTAGGAGTCCTGGTTTACCGTCGTGGTGATCGTGCAATGGTTCAGAGGCCGGAGCCCGAAAACATGGGAGGGATATAGCTAATCTAAATGCCAAGTATTGCGGCGACAAGGAACAAACTGATCTTGTTAAATACATACCCGCTTATATTGCAGCCTAGATACCGTCACTGTATATTATAAAGTCGTTCTTCCCGGCGCCACATTCAGAATGAGTGATATTGTGATAAGATACGTAGGGGATACCCAGGATATATATACTATGGAAATGAGTGGGGTGTGTTCTGTCTCTATTACTAACCTTAATGTTGGCTGCTTCAACTTCCCTCTATTTGACTTTGGTTTCAGCACTATTCTCACAATTACAAAGTAGATAAAACCAACAATAATGGAGACGTAGAAATCATGAATAGAACATTAAGTACCCACACCAAGCGCACCAAATCGCCGAATAATAGGTCTCTAGTTACCTAGTAATCTAGCAATCCCCTGAGATGGAAGTAGGAGGCCACCAGGACATCGACGTAGTCACGTGCTCATCGGCTTTTCCTTATTGCCGACCAGCTATTATTAATGACGAGCTTGATATTTTGAAAATCGACATCTACGCCAGTTTCTTTTTTCCCCTGAGACTTATAAATTTGGACTTCTCGCAAAACTTTCTTTATTTCTTTTCTAGCCATTTATTTGGTAGCTAAAGCCTACGAGAGGGCTGAACTTTATCGTCGAAAGTTATGCTATACGGCCAGAATCTTCCCTGGCGGCTTGCGCTCCGAAATGTATCAAAAGCATCTGCCCGTCGTATCTTAATCTGTAAGGGTAGATATTTTACAACCACTCAATTATGTCTGCCATTGACAACGGCAATACATCCCTCTTTACGAACATCCAAGCTGGCCAATTTTTATCCTGCCAAGTTCTCCACGTCCAGTTTGCATCGGAAAAACTCCTCGAAAGGTACAGAAGACACCACAGTCGAAGAGAGATCAGAATACCATGCGAAAGAGAAAATTGTTCCATCAAGGAGAGCTGGTCATGAAGCTGTGATCGAGAAGGGTATAATTTACGAATCCTCATCATCAAATGGCAATGCCTCACCCGGGGGCGCAATCGATGGAATAGGAAGTGCTGCGTCCTCCGGCGGTGCTGGTGATTCGGGTGGCGGAGATGGGGGAAGGAAAGGTAGGAAGCCAGGGACTGAGCGAGCTTTGCAGAAGACAATAGTGCCGGACGTCTATCCTCAGGTCCTAGCCATCCCGATTGCGAAACGACCTCTATTTCCTGGGTTCTACAAGGCTATCACAATTCGAGATCCTCATGTTATTAGTGCTATACAGGAAATGATAAAGAGAGGTCAGCCTTATATCGGAGCATTTCTGTTCAAAGACGAAAACGCGGATGGGGACATTATCGAAAATATAGATGAGGTCCATGATGTTGGAGTATTCGCGCAGATCACTACTGCATTTTCAGCAGCTGGAGATGACAGTGCGTTGACAGCCGTTCTATATCCACATCGTCGGATAAAAATGTCTGCTCTTATGCCCCTTGATCGGAGTACAGGAATTGAAACGAAAAAGGGAGACAACTCTTCACCGGACTCTACCCTAGTGCCCGACATCATCCCCGCCAAGCCTAATAAAGGAGAATCACAACAGGAGAAGAAAGGAGATGTTGTTGCTAGCTTTGAGGAGGGTACGATTCTGCAAAAGAACGCAGACGGCTCAACCGCCCCTTATGAGCCAACGTCGTTTCTACGAAAATATCCTGTTAGCCTGGTGAACGTGGAAAACGTGGTTGAACAGCCACAAGATCCCAAAAGCCCCATCATTCGAGCTGTCACTAATGAGATTGTCAATGTGTTTAAAGAAGTGGCTAGTCTAAACCCTCTTTTCCGAGATCAAATTTCCACATTTTCTGTAAGCCAATCCGCAGGTAATGTTATGCTGGAACCTGGAAAACTCGCCGACTTCGCTGCCGCAGTATCGGCCGGCGAGCTCTCCGAACTACAAGATGTACTCGAGACACTCAATATCGAAGAGAGGTTGCAAAAGTCACTTGTACTACTGAAAAAGGAGCTTATGAATGCTCAATTACAGTCAAAGATTTCTAAGGATGTGGAGAGCAAAATCCAGAAGCGTCAGCGCGAATATTGGTTAATGGAACAAATGAAAGGCATCCGGAGGGAACTTGGCATTGAATCAGACGGAAAGGACAAGCTTGTCGAGAAATTTCGGGAGAAAGCCGCGAAGTTAGCTATGCCAGAGGCCGTGAAAAGGATTTTTGACGACGAGATCAACAAGCTAGCTCATCTAGAACCCGCAGCATCCGAATTCAATGTTACTAGAAACTACTTGGACTGGCTGACACAAATTCCATGGGGTCAACGCAGTGCGGAGAATTTTGGCATAGCTAATGCAGAGATAGTACTGAATGAAGATCATTACGGATTAAAAGATGTGAAGGACCGAATACTAGAGTTCATCGCTGTCGGAAAACTGCGAGGGACTGTCGAGGGGAAAATTTTGTGTTTTGTTGGCCCACCTGGGGTTGGAAAGACAAGTATTGGGAAGAGCATTGCCAGAGCCTTGAATCGACAATACTACAGATTCAGTGTAGGTGGACTGACTGATGTTGCGGAGATCAAGGGTCACCGTCGAACATACGTTGGCGCACTGCCCGGTCGTATTATTCAGGCATTGAAAAAATGCCAGACGGAGAACCCTCTAATCCTGATCGATGAGATTGACAAGATCAGCAAAGGTCACCAAGGGGATCCGGCATCGGCCTTATTAGAGCTGCTTGATCCCGAGCAGAACAACTCTTTCTTAGATCATTATCTCGATATACCGGTTGATCTTTCCAAGGTTCTCTTTGTTTGCACTGCTAATATGACGGATACTATTCCTCGGCCGCTTCTGGATCGAATGGAGATGATAGAATTATCTGGCTACGTAGCCGACGAGAAGATGGCCATAGCAGAGCGGTATCTTGGTCCTGCCGCCAAAGACTTAGCGGGTTTGAAGGACGTTGATGTTAATCTTAGTAAAGGAGCAATTGAGGAACTGATCAAGTCTTACTGTCGGGAATCCGGCGTTCGAAATTTGAAAAAGCAAATTGAAAAAGTATACCGAAAGTCAGCGCTGAAGATTGTGCAAGACCTGGGCGAGAGTGCTCTGCCAGAAGACGAAGCATTAACTGAGGAAGGCAAAGCTGCTCTCGAGGAATCCAAAAAGGCCGAGACAGATGTCAAGGAGACACCGGAAGGAATCGACAAACAGCGGACTGAAGTACCACGAATCAGCCTGAAAGTTCCAGAAACGGTGAAGGTCACCATAGACAAAGACAACCTGAAAGACTACGTTGGCCCCCCTATCTTCACGTCCGATCGCTTGTATGACACCACCCCCCCAGGTGTAGCGATGGGCCTAGCTTGGACTCAAATGGGTGGCGCAGCTTTATATGTCGAGTCAATCCTCCAAAGTGCTTTGACACCATCCTCCAAACCAGGCATGGCTGTAACTGGCAATCTAAAATCTGTTATGAAGGAGTCAACTTCAATTGCCTACTCTTTTGCAAAGTCCGTAATGGCAAAGAAGTTTCCTGAAAATCAATTCTTTGATAGAGCACAGGTGCATCTCCATTGCCCCGAAGGAGCTGTCCTGAAAGATGGACCCTCGGCTGGCATAACCATGGCAACTTCACTACTCTCTTTAGCTCTAAACAGGGCATTAGATCCGACAATAGCTATGACGGGCGAGCTCACAGTCACGGGGAAAGTACTGCGAATTGGCGGGCTTCGCGAAAAGACCATTGCCGCTCGACGAGCGGGATCAAAGATGATCATCTTCCCGGATGACAACCTCTCCAACTGGCTTGAACTGCCCGAAGTAAGTTATGCCTTTATATATCACACATGAAGCCATCGCGCTAATGCAATGCTAGAATATCAAGGAGGGCATCGTCGGACATCCAGCGAAATGGTACTCGGATGTTTTTGATCTGGTCTTCCCTGATATTGACCCAACGGAGGTTAACAAGCTCTGGAAAGATGAACTGTTCTCGAGAGAGGGCAAAAGGGAACAGGAGAGCAAAGAAGTTGAGGATTGATTATTCAAAGATCGAAGGAAAGCTAGTTGATCCTGTGTATCTCTCTCAGTCTTACTAGAGCACTGGGGATAAATAAGTGGGAGGCATCAAGCCAGGCGTTGGTGGTATCTGCTGTGCAAGTATAAGAAGTACAAGTGTTGTCTTGGATAGACGCACATCACCCCTCTCTATCTATCTATATATATATATATATATATATTATACAAGTAGCTGTAGATACCCATGGGACATAGACTGACCATATGAATATGAAATGTCTGGGGGCTCGATTATGTCACGAACAGTGTATGAACCAGGCCACTTAGCTATCTCATCCTGCCGTGCCCACGTGTACAGTACAAATACAGGATCAAGCAGAGAGAGAGAGGAGCGATGAGGTGATCGAGTGTACGAGTTCTGGGCTACGTACAGTACAGTTGCAGGTAGGTCAGTGGTAAATGATAAGTCATGAGGTAGAGTAATTCGGTATGATACAATAGGGACTGTCAGCCTGACTCGCAGCAGGCTAAATGCCTACTTGTCGGTATCTCCCCCCCGGTGGACCATTGAAAAGTGCAGGGCGGGCTCCAACTCCACAGATGCGGGACAGACCTTCTTTTGACTCGCTGTCATGCAGATGCAGGTGCCGGCGCAATCAACCAGCCAGTCACTCTGTCATGAACAGCCTCATCTCATCTCTACCCAAAGTGACTTCTCGCTTGCTTACTTGCTGCCCGACACTGAGCAGTACAGGAGGTAGGCATTGCTTTGCCAGCTTATCGCCTTTGGATTATACCGAGCTATATACCAGCACTTCCAGTCTGGTCCGACTTCCTGCCGTTATATGTGCCCATGACCAAAAAGAAGGGGCATAGGAGTAGAGGACAGGACAGTACAGCACAGCACCGACAGACAAGACAGACAAAGTAAGGGAAGTACAGGACTGTACGTGGAGAAGCACCGGAGTGCATAGAGCGTGCCACCACCACCCACCAGCTCCAAACAATGTTCAGGCTCAAATGCAGGTGACGGGGTCGGAAAAAGCACAAACCACTGCAGAAAGTGAGGCAGCCAAAGAAAGTGCTGGACGCGATGCCATCTTCTCTTCTCTTCTCAGCCATCCTCCTTCTGAGTGTCCGTCTCTGGCGCCCAAGGCCCGCCGACTCAGCCACACAAGTGCAATCCATCCCGCTCTGTCGCCGTTTCCACTCTCCCCTGCCACCAGCTCCCCCTGACGAATCGAACCCTCCTGCTCCCCCCCTGACCGCTTCTGCATACTGCCCTCGACTTCATCTGACGGAATAGGATACTGGGCTCTCCACCCCTACATTTTTAGCCTTTGCAACGTCAGTCTCCCGGCAGCCAGACGACGCGACCGCCTTGCCGACAATAAAATTTGCTTGGTTTTGTCCCGCTCCACAAGGAACAAATGCAATGATATGTTTCCTCAAGAGCAGGAGAGTGTCTTCACTCTCTCTATTGTCGGATAGTTGCATGAGAGACCGGTGTGGGCGCCTATCTCTCAATTTCCGGTTTTGCTAAACGTCTTCTGTCACCCCAAGTCTGTCCCCCAGCGCTTTTGTTTGCATTTTAGAATGCGAACGCTGCTTCTCTCAGAGGAGGCCACATTTTACAATACGTCCAGGTTGGTAGCTAAGCACCACCATCCCACTTCCTAGGATCATCCTAGTGGTGCAATGGCACAAACGGAGAAGGCTTGCCCGAGGACGGCTTCCACAGATAGAAGAACGACTTGGTCCTGGCGGAGACTCTTTGGAAAGGATGGCAGCAATACTCTCCCTCCGACACCGCCACTCCAAGAGGATACTGACCGTCCTGCTGGCATTGCTCGTCGACTCTCTAGGAAGGTAATCCCAGGCTTGCCCCGCCCGGGTACCTTCAAGAGACAGCAGTCAGAGCTTCGAGACAGATTGGAGCCAACCAAACCAAATTCCGAGGAACGACGAACCGTCTCGGTGGACCGAAGACGAAATGCCCCTTCTCGAACCCCCTCTGCAACCCCCGTCGCCCCGGCTCGACTGAGTGCTCCAGAGCTGTTAGAAACCACGGAGACCATCGACGCCGGACTAGACCATTCGACGTGGCCACCGCAACAACGCAAGATGGAGGGGTTGGGGGTTATGTGGAGGTATCCAAAGAGTTGTCGAATATAGACACGCAGTCGGTGTCTACCGAAGTCTTTGATGAGATGATACTCGAAGAGCTTGAGAGCCGCTGGATTTTGAATCTTAGCATGCACTTTAGGGACAAGTCAAAGCGAGAGAAATTCTTCGTTACTTTTGCCCAGACGCCAACCCATTGGCGCCGCGTCACGATCTCATTGGACTACAGGAATGCACCGAAAGGCTCCTTGGAGGAAGAGCTGCAACATACACGCTTCCAGCGAGACAAGAGTGCGCGGATATATGAGGCTATTCGAGAATCACTCCCGGATATTCAATTCTATGATACAGTCACAAATCTCAAGTTGCAGACGGAGAATGACCGACTTCATGTCCACGTAGTAGAAGATATTTCCGAGATTATTTCGTACCCTCCCGCCAGATCTATAAGCCATCTCAATTGCCGAAGGGTATCTGAAGATGCGCTGATCTTTGATTCCCATCTATCTGGTTTCGTTTACAAAGTCAGCGTGGATGGCCACGTGTTCATCAAGAAAGAAATACCCGGTCCTGACACAATCGATGAGTTTTTGTATGAGATTAACGCACTACATCAACTATCCGGCTCTCGAAGTGTCATCCAATTCGGTGGCGTAGTCCTCGATATCAAGGGGGAGGTGGTCAAAGGCCTTCTTATCAGCTTTGCCGAGAAGGGCGCCTTGATTGATGTTATTTATGATGGGGAAGGTAAAATTCCTTGGAAGCGGCGTGAGCGCTGGGCGAAACAGATCGTCCACGGGCTCTCTGAGATCCACGAAGCAGGTTTCGTTCAGGGAGATTTCACGCTATCCAATATTGTTATCGATGACAACGACAATGCTAAAATTATCGACATCAATCGAAGAGGGTGTCCCGTAGGTTGGGAACCCCCAGAGGTCGCCGCTCTCATCCAGAGTAATCAGAGAATCTCGATGTATATAGGCGTCAAATCTGATCTTTTTCAATTGGGTATGGTCTTATACGCTTTAGCTATGCAGCAGGACGAGCCAGAAACCCAACGACCATTAAGCCTGTCATCCGCCCCATCGTATATACCACAATACTATCTTGATTTATGCCGTCGCTGCTTGGAATTTGATCCCCGTCGTCGCTCTCACGCCGCTGTTCTCCTCTCGATGTTCCCTGAAATTGAGGAAAACCATCAATCGTGTGATGTTCCAGTTCCAATCATAATTGATGTACATACAACTCATAATGAATACTTCCCAAACAACCATGTGCCGAATCACTTCAATTCACCCACACCTGCATACGATCAGGCGAACAGACTGGCTGGGTCACATCATCACTCAGCCGTCGAAATGTCAGATGAGCTTGATTACTTCCCAAGACGAGGCCGATCACCGCCACCACGAACCCACGATATTAATCCTGCTGACATACCCTTGCCGGTATCTGCCACGGGGTCTGAAGATCTCAGTCGGGAGACTTCGAGTAACAACGAGCCATCAGAAAGCGCATTTGGGGCTAAAGGTGGACATTTTCAATCAACAGTACGCGCAGTGCTAGACGTCGCGGAAACACAGGAGGAGCCGCGAGACACAGCAGCGGTGAATAATGAATCATCAATACCATACCCAGGAGATCTGGCTGGCGTTGGAAGTGTACACATCTCTGACTTCGAACCACCCCCTGCGTATTTAGATGATGACTTGACGACAGAGACGCATCATGACCGAATGATTTTAAATTTATTACCGGGAGCATAAGGGAGTTTTGTTTTTGTTTTGTTTTTTTTTTTTTTGGTTTTTTTCCGCATTGAGATTCACTTCTTGCAGCATGTTATTCATACGCGAATGAAGCTTTAGCATATCGCAGATCCAGGCTGCTCTATTGTAAAACATATCAAGATATAAAATTTACCTGATCACTCTCCTTTTCGATCTCCAGTAATGCAGGTGACAACGTTACCCTACTCGTTTTTGTCCGGCTCAAAACCAAGTTTTCTCTCTCATCTAGACAGAGGACTCCCTTTTCCGGGGTTGAATGACCCGGTCGTATGTCATTTATACCCACCGTGTTACTGTACCAAGCTTTCAGCATTCTAGCAAGCTATTTGGGAGCGTTGCTGAGAAGCCAAGAGTGTGTTGTGTGTATGTCCAATGCGTCACATTTGTGGAAACAAGATTAACATAAACATAAATGTAAATAGTGGTACTTAAATATACACGGGACTAATAATTGGCATAGGTCAAGTTAGCGTGTGGTGGCGACAGGCTAGAAGAACCTTGAAAGCTTCGATGCAGGTGCAGCGCCTCATCACGTGATTGCTGGGCTTCTCTCTTTTGTTGGGAGGATATGTTTTATCTATGGGTGAGACCTAAGATAACGTGTTTTGCTCATGGTTATTGTACAGAACAAGCGAGGTAGACCGATCGAGAGAGCATAGTGGCTGCACTGTATCATATAATAAAACGATCTGTATCTGTATCCAGCACCTCCGTCCGTACCTATGGAGACCTGAAACCGAGGAAACCGAGAAAATCCATTCGTCATGGTGCATGAGGTGTGCTCGGATGCTTACACCTAAGTCTCTGCCCCATCGAGAGACGGTCTAGTCTTCATCAGCTCTAGTGCCGCTCAGGGTCTTGGGCTATCCGCAGCTAGACGCCCTTTCATCGCTTATCCCCCAATGACATCCCGGCTGGCTCTTTTGTTGAGAGATTGTTGGGCTGAGAGAATTCCTCCCCCTGGCTCCATCATCCCCATCCCCATCCGCATCCGCATCCCCATCCCTCCCCATTACGGATGGCTCTCTACCTCTAGGACCGGACCCGACCTACCTTGCGAGCCTGTTCCTCATTACAAGGAAGATATCAATCATTGATTCATACATATCCAACGCCCCTTCCCGGACCCAGACCCGGACCCAACAGTCAACCTCACTCTCTTATAGCAGGACATCCGTCCACCTCGGACGAAGACCACAGCAGAACTGCGTGAGATCCTGTAGCGGCCTCTCTTCAACACACCACACCACCGCCTCCCCAGCATTTTACCGAAGCTTCTTTGGGGAACGCACCAGTGCATGGAGCATTGTCCACCCATATAAATCCCCACCCCGTCCCCTCAACTCCCCTCCACACCGACACAAAACTCTCTGCCTTCTCCCCATCATGGCTTCTCAAGCACCATCCTCGATGGCAAAGCTGTCCGAGCCGAATCGTAATAAGAAGTACGATCCCAAGAGACCTCACATTACCGAGGAAGCCATCACCAAAGCCAACTGGTACAAGCACGTCAACTGGCTCAATGTCACTCTCATTGTCGGGGTGCCAATCTACGGTCTGATCGCCGCTTACTGGACCCCTCTTCAGTGGAAGACAGCTGTTGCTGCTGTGGCCTATTACTTCATGACTGGTTTCGGAATTACAGCAGGTATGTCGTTTGGTTGAACCTGCTCTCTCTGGGTGTCCCGCAACTGACTCTCTACAAGGTTATCACAGGCTATGGGCACATACTTCCTATTCAGCATCTCTACCTTTGAAAATATTCCTCGCAGCTGTTGGTGGTGGTGCCGTCCAAGGCTCGATTCGATGGTGGGCCCGAGATCACCGCGCTCACCACAGATATACCGATACCGACAAGGATCCATACTCTGTTAGAAAGGGTCTTCTCTATTCGCATTTCGGATGGATGATCATGAAACAGAACCCCAAGCGTATTGGTCGCACCGACATCTCTGACTTGAATGACGACCCGGTTGTGGTGTGGCAGCACCGTAACTACATCAAGACAGTCATATTCATGGGTATGATCTTCCCGTGCCTTGTCACTGGCCTTGGCTGGGGAGATTGGTTTGGGGGGTTCATCTATGCCGGAGTTCTTCGCATCTTCGTCGTCCAACAGGCTACTTTCTGCGTCAACTCGTTAGCACACTGGCTCGGTGACCAACCATTCGATGACCGCAACTCTCCTCGTGATCATGTCATCACTGCTTTAGTCACTCTGGGTGAAGGTTATCATAATTTCCACCACGAATTCCCCTCAGACTACCGTAATGCTATTGAGTGGCACCAATATGACCCCACCAAGTGGTGTATCTGGCTATGGAAACAACTTGGTCTCGCCTATGACCTCAAGCAATTCAAGCAAAATGAGATCGAGAAGGGTCGTCTCCAACAATTACAAAAGAAGCTTGATCAGAAGCGACAGACCCTTGACTGGGGTATTCCATTGGAGCAACTCCCAATCATTGATTGGGACAGCTACCAAACCGAGGCAAAGAACGGTCGCGCTCTCGTCGCCGTGGCTGGTGTGGTTCATGATGTTTCCGACTTCATCAAGGATCACCCGGGGGGAAAGGCTCTGATTAGTTCGGGCATTGGCAAAGATGCGACGGCGATCTTCAACGGTGGGGTTTACAACCATTCAAATGCCGCGCATAATCTTTTGTCGACGATGCGGGTTGGTGTCCTTCGTGGTGGTTGTGAAGTAGAGATATGGAAGCGGGCACAACGGGAGAATAAGGACATCTCTTTCGTCAGTGACTCGGCTGGCAAGAAGATCATTCGTGCGGGCAGCCAAGTAACACGCATAGCAGAACCTGTCGCTTCAGCAGACGCTGCATAAGCTTTCTTCACTTTGTATTTAGCGAATGTCATGCTCTTCGAGCACAGTAATGAATGAGTTCATAACGAGGGATTTGCTCCCAGAATTTCGCCTCCCTCCGCTGGTCGATGCGGCTGAGAAATTGTTGGTAGATCAAAGGGTAGACCGAACGCCTTTTGGGAGGTCGGTCACCTTTGAAAAGGATCAAAGCACATAAAAAGCTTCTATTCTGCATGTTGTTATGACGGAGTATTTACAGAATGGGATTGCTTTACGCCTTTTGGGCTTGATGTCATATTAAGACTTAATGAACGTGAAACTCGAAACACAATACCCGTCATAGTCTTTTAAACCCGATTCAATTCTGGATTATATTGTCATCGTATCTATCACACGTGTCATTGAACTCGTTGGTGGGAAATCACATGTGAGTCCGAGGTAGCTACGGCCTTCACTTGGCTCCCCAACGAAAGCAACGTACGTAGGGGCACCACAATTATTAGCCTCTCGAGATCTCAACCAAAAAGTTCCATTCAATAATCTTCGGACGTAGGTTGCTAACATCTCGGAGGTGGAATGTCCGGGTCGATCCCGTCTATGTTCTATCATTCCACCTACCGTAATCCGTCTACAGCTTGGAGGCTGTTGGATCAATGCTTACCTTCCCATGCTCGCAAATGGCCATGGGAGCACCGTCACTGCTTCTCTTCATCTCCCCTTTAATTGTACACTGGATAAACGGGGTGTCAACATTTACTTCTTATGATGCTCCAGAATATTACGCTCGAGATGCGCTCGATTAGGAAATATTGAACTCGCCGGATAATGCATACCAGCCTCTTTCCAGCATGAACTACCTCACACTCTACCCAAACTGTTTCTCCTATAGGAATTGGACGCAGATACGTAACGTTCAGGGTACGACTGACGCCTGCGAAGGCCCACTGCAAAAACGGTGAGTCGGAAATAACTTCTTGGGAGGGATGTCCTCAAGAGGACTACCCATGGAACATGCTGGATCAGGAAATATTTTACTCCCTGGGGTACTGACATATCCAGGTTTTGCAATTGGTGCTAAAGCACTGGTCGTGCATATGTCGAAGATGGTTGCACAGCAACCGCCGTGAAGATTCCCTAGACGGTTCGCATGCTCAGGTTGGGTGGTGAAAGAGAAGATGACCTTTCCGGCAGGCTTCGAGGTTGCTGAGATGAGTTTGATGTCTTTTCGAAGGAGGGCAACTCCCCAACCCTAAATAATTTAGCCTCTTCATGATATGCTCTTCCACACAAACTTGCCTCCTCCGGCGTCGATCCTGATAGGAAGGCGTCCACACGCTCGACCGCGGAAACATCTTCTCCTGTTAGAATTCCGATAATCTTTTGACCCTCTGCCACCCCAGAAATAGACACCTTTGGCTTTTGCGGTGCCATCGCGACCGTCCTGAGAAGGGGAATGGTGGAAGGTCTTCGACGTTAGGAAACTGAACATCTCGAAGGTCGAGGCCGAGGTCCACTGGATGAAGCGAGACGGGATACCCGCGGTTGCCATCTCATGCGCACGTGCTGCAAGGGGAATGGTGGGTGCCTCACAGCCTCGCCTGTTGATGCCTTATCGTCGCGTATTCCTTTGTTTTGGCTCGCGTTAAGCAAATGTCACAGTCGTCCACGACAACTGCAACTGCTCGATAACGCCACAATGAGGGTTGTGGAAGTCATAATTGACGTTCGTCCCTCCTTCGTCGTCATGGTAGAGTTTAACTATACTTACGCTTCCACAGGGCTTCAAGTCGTATGCTGTACGAACAGTGATCTCTGGCTGGTAAGTAAACAATAGCAACGGGCCTACATCCTCTAGCGACTGACATTCCTATAGGGATGAGAGTTTCAATTCTATTACCGGCTTGAATGGTAGTGGCAAATCTAATATTCTTGATTCGATATGTTTTGTTCTGGGTATCACGAATATGACCACTGTCCGGGCGCAAAACCTCCAGGTATGCCCCGAATTTTGATCCCAACATGCATACTGACCTCACTATTATAGGATCTCATCTATAAGCGTGGACAGGCCGGGGTTACTAAGGCAAGCGTGACGATCGTGTTTGACAACAGGGACAAGAAGAAATCTCCCATCGGATTCGAAGAATATGCCCAGATTAGTGTCACTCGACAAATTGTGCTGGGCGGTACCAGCAAATATCTCATCAACGGCCATAGGGCCCAGCAGCAGACCGTTCAAAACCTCTTCCAATCGGTGCAGCTTAACATCAACAACCCGAACTTCCTAATTATGCAAGGCCGAATTACGAAAGTTTTGAATATGAAACCAGTCGAGATTTTGGCAATGATTGAGGAGGCAGCCGGCACACGAATGTTTGAAGACCGGAGAGACAAAGCTTTTAAGACAATGGCCAAGAAAGAGATGAAGGTGCAGGAGATCACAGAGCTACTAAAGGATGAGATTGAACCGAAGCTGGAGAAGCTGCGGACAGAGAAAAGGGCATTTCTGGATTTCCAACAGACCCAAAACGACTTGGAACGCCTCACCAGAGTGGTCGTGGCGCATGACTATCTCAAAAACCAAGAAAAGCTAAAGCAATCAGCAAATGATTTGGACCTCAAAAAGCAGCGAGTGAAGGACTTGGAGGATTCAGCTATTCGACTAAAGAATGAAATCTCACACTTAGAAGAGGATGTAAAGAGGGTAAAAGCACAACGCGAAAAGGAGTTACGAAAAGGGGGTAAGGCTCAAGCGCTAGAGGAGGAGGTCAAGAAATACTCACATGATCTTGTTCGACTTTCCACGCTCATAGACTTAAAGAAATCGAGCATGACAGAAGAACATGAACGCCAATTGATGATTCAAAGGACGGTGTCAGAGCTTGAAACTCTACTAATGCAGAAGACCAAAATTTATGATAAATTTCAAGCCCAATATGACAAGGCAAAAGAGGAATTGGAGAAGCAGAATGAAGAGGCTGAAACCAAGGAAGAGTTGTTGCAAACTCTTCAGACCGGAGTTGCATCCAAAGAAGGTCAGGAAAGTGGATATCAAGGACAGCTTCAGGATGCTCGAAACAGATCGAGTGCTGCATCGACGGAACAAGAACAAGCCAAGCTCAAAATGGCACATCTAGAGAAACGAATCAAGGAGGAGGAACCACGGGCAAAGAAAGCGAAAGAACAGAATGCTGGGCTACTTGCAGATCTCGAGGGACTTCGATCCCAAGCGCAGAAATTGGAGAAAGGCCTAAGCAATCTTGGTTTCGAGGCTGGACGAGAAGACGACATGCACATCCGGGAGTCCGCACTTCAGCAAAGCATTCGAAAAGCCCGTGAACAATCAGACGACATGAAACGGAAGGTAGCAAATATCGATTTCAACTACACAGATCCTACTCCAAATTTTGATAGGTCGAAAGTTAAAGGTTTAGTAGCTCAACTTTTCACTCTAGACAGGAACCACACCGATGCCGGGACGGCTCTAGAAATTTGTGCTGGTGGACGTTTGTATAATGTAGTCGTCGACACAGAAGTTACGGGTACACAACTCCTGCAAAACGGCAGACTCAGGAAGCGTGTTACAATCATTCCTTTGAACAAGATTGCCGCCTTCCAGGCGTCAGCGGAGAAGATCGGTGCTGCACAGAAAATCGCCCCGGGAAAGGTCGATCTTGCGCTGTCCCTTGTTGGCTATGATGATGAAGTTTCTGCAGCCATGGAATATGTCTTTGGCAACACTTTGATCTGCACGGACGCTGCAACAGCCAAGAGAGTTACATTCGATCCTTCTGTTCGGATGAAAAGTATCACCCTAGAAGGAGACTCATACGACCCGTCCGGAACACTATCTGGTGGAAGTTCTCCAAACTCGAGCGGTGTTCTTGTCACACTGCAGAAGTTGAACGACCTGACCAAGGACTTGCGGCGGCAAGAATTGGCTCTGGTAGAGTTACAAGCGACAATGGCTAGAGAGAAAAAGACACTCGATCAGGTTCGAAAGATCAAACAAGAATTGGACCTCAAATCGCATGAAATTAAACTCACTGAGGAGCAAATCGGCGGTAATTCTTCCTCCTCTATCATCCAGGAGGTTGAGAACATGAAAGCGAGCATTTCACAACTGAGAACAGCCTTGTCCGAAGCAAAGAGACGGCAGGACGAAGCTAACGAGGATGCCAAGCGTATTGAGAAGGATATGAGGGACTTTGACAACAACAAAGACGGTAAGCTCGTGGAATTACAAACCTCACTTGATGCCTTGAGGAAAGTTCTCACAAAGAATTCTGCCTCGGTCAAGGTACTACAGAAAGAGTTGCAAGGCGCTCGACTGGATTCGGAACAGGTTGGGAGTGATCTTGCCGCAGCACAGGAGCAACTACAAGAAGTAGAACAGACATTAAAGGCACAGGAAGGAGAGGTTGTGGGACTTGTCTCAGAACAGAGCCAAATCAAGGTTGATATTAATTAACTGTAGCTGAAGAACAATGCTAATATTCTTAGGATACATATGATATTGCACAGGCACATCTTGATGACGAAAGAGCCAAGCTGACTGGCTTTGATGATGAACTTCGATCCTTGGAAGAAGCATCACGATCAAAGGCATCCCGTATAACCGAGGAAGGTCTTGAAATTCAGAAGCTTGGCCATCAGGTTGAGAAATTCGACAAAGAACAACAAGCTGCTGTTCAGACAGTAGCTAGCATGGAGAAAGAGCATGAATGGATCTCTGATGAGAAAGAGAGTTTTGGTCGTACCGGAACCCCTTATGACTTCAAGGGTCAGAATATAAATGAGTGCAAATCAACCTTGAAAAACCTTACAGAACGTTCTCAGGGGATGAAGAAAAAGATTAATCCTAAGGTCATGAATATGATCGATAGCGTTGAGAAGAAGGAAATCTCGTTAAAAAATATGATGAAGACCGTTATCCGGGACAAGAAGAAGATCGAAGAGACAATCAGTAGTTTGGATGAATACAAGAAGAAGGCTCTGCAAGAAACTTGGGAGAAAGTTAATGGGGACTTTGGTCAGATATTTGCTGAGCTACTACCGGGCAGTTTTGCAAAACTTGACCCTCCGGAGAATAAGACCATCAACGAGGGTCTGGAAGTCAAGGTCTGCCTTGGTAAGGTATGGAAGCAGAGTCTGACAGAACTAAGCGGTGGTCAACGGTACTTGCTCTCATCACCCTGGTAAAGTGCTTTTGCTGACAAGTCAATAGCTCTCTCATTGCACTATCCCTCATCATGGCCCTTCTGCAGTTCAAGCCAGCTCCCATGTACATCCTGGATGAAGTCGATGCAGCCTTGGACCTGTCCCACACACAAAATATCGGACGACTGATCAAAACGAGATTCAAGGGTAGCCAGTTTATTGTTGTTAGTTTAAAGGATGGGATGTTCCAAAATGCCAATCGCATCTTTCGGACACGTTTTAGTGAAGGCACAAGTGTGGTTCAAGCCTTGACAGCAGCAGACTTCAAGTAATGTGCAATCGGCACCGAGGGGGATTGGTAGATATTATAGATAGGTAATCAAGCTAAGGAAAGGGGATAAATGGGTTCGGAGTTCGAGGTTATCTAGAGCCCTTTTTTGGTACAAGGGGGCCCATCTTGGTTGAGCTGAATGATTAGTATGAAGAATGAACTCTCTAATTTGCCATGATACAGGTCAGCCGCAAGTTCTTTAGTGTGAGATTAGGGGGTTAAAGAGTAGGTATCTATATAATCTGGATTTACGTCAAGGTGACTAGAATTGCTATTTATATATATATATGTATGTATGTATGTATGTATGTATGTATATTATCTATATGTAAATATCCCTGCAGCCCTGCGGTCATAGCCGGTGGCTCGAACAGGTCTCGAACGTGCAAGGGCCCCACACTGAATCTGTCGATCTGAGACCCCTAAATTGTACAATACAAGTACCATGATATCAATACTCGTACTGTCACCAACACATTGATTCAAATAAATCATACCTTTTCCGTCTTGTCTCAAGTCATGTCATGTCATGTCATATTATATTATGTTATATTATGTTATATCACGCCTCCTAACATCCTTCCTCTTCCTCTCACTCTCACACCCACTCTCCCTTTCCCTCACCGCCTTCTGTTCTTGGAAAAGCGCCCCTTTCTTGTATTACGTAAGGGACGCGCCTCTCCCATCTTATCATCCTTGAGTGGCTCAGCATCCACCCATAAACCTGCTCTCATCTGGCCTTCTTGGCTTGTGTTTCCTTGTCTTTCCTTTTCTTCCCTTCTTTTGTGGTTAGTGAATAATACGTTGCCTCCCCTGCTGCTATTCGTCCGATCTCACTCCTTTCCATGGACGGTACCAAGGTTTTCCTGCTACTCACCAACATCATCTGGTGACCCAACGGAAAAAAGGCGTCTTTTCTTGTGTTAACTTACTACTTCATGTACATCATTTGGTAAAGACAACCCATCCCCCTATGTCCACTTCAATCGGAATAAGTTGTCTGACCTACCCCTGTCTACAGCAGATAGACAGCACATCTTGTGCTTTTAATCCTTCTCTCCTTTCACCATGGCAGCCTTTATAAATCAGTATCGTGGCATCCTCGAGGAACATCTTCGCCTGTACTCCGACCAGCTGCGCCAACAAATCTCCGTAATTTCAACGACAACTTATCTCCTCACCATCCTCGCACTCTGCCTACCCCCCATCCTTATCCTGACAATCTACGAAATTGAAGAAGCGAGACTCCGAGCCGAAGAACCCAAAGGCTGTAGAAAGCTTGGCCTGAAGATCGAGAGTAATCTGCTGAACGAATTTGACAAGAAGTTCTCCGAAGGTCGTCCTCCTAGCACTGAGGAGACGTCGGCGGAATGGTGGCGCCTCAAGAGTCTGTGGATCTATCCTGTCAAAAGTTGTAGAGGAGTCGAGTTAAACAGAGGCAGTGTCATCTCCAGCGGCATGGAGTATGACCGTCAATTCACCTTTGCTCAACTGAGGAGCCCATTTCCTGTGACACTGGATACCTCTGACAAGGAAAAAGCCGCACATAAATGGGAATTTATCACGCAGCGACAATTTCCTTTGTTGGCCAATGTGCGGACCGAGATGTGGGCTCCTGACCAGAGCGTGGGGAGCTACGAACCTCATGCCGACGATGTAAAGAGTGGCGGCGTCATCATTCTAAGCTTTCCATACCAAGAGGTAGGCTGGAGAGGCACCGTCGCAAAATGGGGAGCAGCTTTGAAGGGGAAAGTACCAGAGAAATACTTTCGTGTCCCCTTTGATCCATCACCGACGCAGATAGAAAAGGCTGGTTATTCCTATGAGAAGATGACTATCTGGAAGGACTCGGTCAGTGCATTGAACTTAGAGATAGAGATTCCCGAAGAACTCAGATATTATCTTGGTATTAGTAATAAGTTAGGCTTGTTCAGGATCGACAATTCCAAGTTGAGAGAGGTGCATAGAAATGCTCCTACGAAGGCAACCTTGGGATACCAACCGGTAACTGGTTTTCAAGATGCTGTAAGATATTTGACTGTATTCCATGTTGCTTTTATTAACAAAGCCAGTATCCTCTCCACCTTGTCAACCTTGCAAGTATCAGAGATGTTGAACGCCAGATGCCAAAAGATTCCCCCCGGCTGTCCGCTGCCCGTTTTCGAGCAAATCTTATTAGTTTGTGCCTCCAAATCTCTCAGCTCTGCAGCTCGCCAGAGATAATATTAACGTATTCAATTAGTCACTGGTCCTGATGCATATCTTGAAGAATCCTGGCGCCGTATCAAAATTGGTTTCTACGAGTATGATGTATCATGCCGCACGGCACGTTGCAAAATGCCAAATGTAGACCAAGAAAATGGTGAAAGGCACCCTTCTGAACCTGATAAAACGCTTAGGAGCTTCAGGAATGTGGACGAGGGTACAGGCCCCAACATTGGATGTCTTGGTATGCAGATGGTACCAGTTGCCAAGGAGGGCTCATTGAGAGTTGGTGACGAGATTACAGTATTAGAAGTAGGCGAGCATTTGTATGTCAAACAGTAACAGACGATCATTCTGATTACACCCCACGATTCAGAAACACAATCTGGGTCGAGCTAAAAGGAGTATGGAATTTGGAGTTGGGGAGTATAGAATCACAATGGTATAATTGAGCCGGTCTCTGTAGTCTTCTCAGGAAGATGTTGATTAAAACATAAAGGTATATATGTCATTATTCTTGATTTTATTTCTAAAAAAAAAAAAAAGGCCTTATCCCTTTGAAATAAACGAAATCACATTACTTTTTCTAGACTTTATATTAAGAGTGATATTAAAATGATCTGAAGACTATAAATCTCTAGGTATTGACGCCAATGAAAGTTAGTAGATTCTAGGTTATGCTATTTCTTCACTAGAAGTTTTTTCTCCCCTTTGGGTATTGACTCAAAGATCCAAATACCTATGGTCCTTGGGCAGATCATCAGGAAGCCTTGCTTTTCTCTATAAATCGGCTTCTTATAAGTACTGGGTATCTTATATCAAGAAACTATTTAGAAGTAAGTGGAATGAGTTAAATCAAGACCTCAGAGGAGTAATATGGCAGAGGCGGAAGACAGAGTCTTATAAAGTGATCAAAGAGTAATGTTACAACTTTCTATTTACGGGACTCCCCTGGGAAGTAAAATGGAATATATCTTAATTCCTGGTGGCATTATTTTATTTTGGTTTTCATGTTTTGATCTTTCCCCAAGTGTGGTTTATCCATCCCATTATAGCGCGCTATGAACAAGCAATACAAGGAATATACATACATACGCCACGAGATCCATCCGTAACGATCTTCTTTCTACCCTGTGTGTGTCTTTCCAATCTCCGCTGCTACCTTCGCCTCCATCTTTCTCCTAGCCGCTAGGATCATTTCCTCCCTCCTTTTCTGCAACAGAGCCTGTCTCTCCCCTTTATTCTGACTCCAAGCCTGTCCTTGCCTTTGTTTCCCCCCAGTCGCTGTGGCATCCTCATCCCCATCCCCATCTCCTGCTCCCTGCTCACTTGCAGCTTCTGCTAATTTTGATTTTAAATTATACCGAGTAATCAAATCCGGTTGCAGAGGTTTCGCCTGTGCTGTTGAGGTGCTGGTTTCCGCTGAAGACGCCGGGTCTGGGAGAGGAGGTTGGAAGGATTGTGGTGGCTGTAGAGATAATTGTTATTTAGCTGTTGCTCATCACCTACATACACACCCATTCCCGCTCCTTCAAAGTGGGCCTTTCGGACAGTTAATATATATCTATATATACTCACGATTTCAAGGCCTCGGCCGCTCAGTATTCTCTCTGTAGTAGCAACAACATTCCCTCCATTTCTCTGCAGATCCCACATGATGCTCCTCCTATCGACCTGTGGGAACATCTGCTGTATACGCTCTACATCGGCTTCTCTCGCACGGATGTTGCTTGCGGACGAGGGAGTGCGGTTGGGCGTCGGCGAGGCGTTCGAGAAGAAGTAGCGGATAGCGAGGGCACCGAGGATCAGAATCAGTACGAGTTGCGGGATATTGACCGTCTGGTCCGAGGAGGACATTGTACTGATCGTGATGTTGTATTGTGCTGCAAGGATGTAGAGAGGGAGCACAGAGCGAAAGGTGTGGAAGGGCAGAGTGTCACGTAAGCTTGCGATGCACCCCCGTAGATGCCCTATTGTATCTCGAAAGACCTGGAGAAGCACAGCAACAATAAATGGAGAGGAGCCTGATAGCAATTGGAGTTGTATTGACGATCATTTGTGTTCACTTGCTAAACTATATTTTAGGTGGGGTGAGGTTGTTGTCGCGTGCGACCACAATTCGACCTGTCTAACTTCAATGACACAACCACCGTTTACGGGCGAGTGTCTACATTCTAGATAAGAGATCACAGTGGTAGTCTTCAAGCTCACATATGGGATTCGAAGCAATAAGCATTTGTCATTGTTATCTCCATCCTCTGCAAACCTGCATAACGAAACGCCGATAGTGGTAAAAGAACCCTGGACGCCCTCTTGTTCCTACACCAGACACATGCTAGAAAAATATTGAAAGAACGCCACCCCTGCGGTACATGCAGCATCCTCTGTGCCCTCAGGACTGCAATTCCTCAGATCAAACATACTTGCCAATGTAGTCCAATGGTTAGATCTCAAACACCCAGAGGTGTCTGTCCAATCAAACAGCATCAAAGAGCCCTGCCTTTCATTGGAAAACTGTTCACAATCTATGTACCAAGTCCCCTGCTACTACTTGGAAGATTCTCGAGGTCATCATAGACTAGAGTGAGTTCCCGCTAGATCCATTAGTAAATTGAGACTTGAACTACTTGGAGCAAGGGCACTTACACGTTCACGACACCACTGCTTGACATCAAAGAAGATGTAATAACCCCGTTCAGTGCCGTTACCAAGCGACTGAGGCACCATCATGTCGTCTTTGGTTAACCAAAGCTGTAACTTCTTATGATAACGCCAGTTGCGGTTGTGACTTAAAACCAGAGGGTTAGCACAAGTCGATAGTGAAGGCTGACCACAACTCACAGTTCTTGGGCTGCCATGACCTGCTGTATATCACCTGGGTTGCTATAGAACATAAAGATCAATGCTTCATCGTTGAAGTTAGACATCTTGCTATCTAGCGTCGCAATATTATGGACTTGATAGCACTCGGGAATTGTAAAGCGAGGAATATCAGGCCTAGCAGCTTCGTTATCCCAAAGTGAATATACCTGGGTTGAGAATGGTCTAGCCCGTATTAGTTTTTGTTGATCCGGACACCATAGATTTCTTGCCCTATGAGAGGAAACTCACTCGGTAGAATTGAGATCAAAGCCTAGGCTCGAAATGTCAGAGCCTGTGACAAGAGCAGCATAATCTGGATAATTGTTCATCATAAATGAGAACCCTTTGAGACCCCACTTGTCGATTTCACTCATGTGAGATAAAGGATCTTGAACTTCAGGTCCGGAATCTTCAGCATTACTTTGAGAGGAATCAATACCAGAGTCAAGGGTTTGGGAGCGTGGGATAGCAGAGTCAGACGGCTGGGATACGCCATCTGGCCTCGAAGATGAGGCTACGTTCATTGCAGATTGCGGTGTGTTGGCCTCGCGAAGGGATATTGAATTGGAAGAGGTAAATTGGGCGTTAAATGCCTTCAGAAGTAGCCAATTAGCTAAGCGATGACAACTTGTAGACCAAATGACTTACACTAACGTCGGTATCGAGAATATTACCAGAGACCTGTCGATTTGTATCTATGGGGGACCTTGACGCCGAGACACCTGCAAAGCTGTTAGAAATTATGCCTCGCTTTACATGTATCCATAATTTATTACCTGATAAACTTGTGGGAGAAGCAACACGGTTGCTAGAAGTTAGTCGACTGTTACTGCTCGACAATGCGTTCAGTAGACCATTGCTTCGATTTGGCTGAGGTGGGTTGGCAGAACCAAAGCTCAAGCCATTTGGCTGAGCACTGAACCCAATATTTTGCATCAGACCTGAACCACGATCTTGACCAATTTCTCCATTTGCATTTCGATTGAGTGGAGGAAACTCATCGACGTTGTTTGTTTGCCCGACAGCACTTAGATTGCCAAATCGGAAGCTGGCTTGGTTACTAGGTAGTTGGGAGGATGAGTTGAAAAGTTCATCCTGCTGCTGCTGCTGCGTCTGCTGCTGCGTGGAGAGAGACGACTGTTGAAGTCGAACATTTGCGGGACCCACATTTCGACTTCCTGAGGTAGCCCACGTAGACTGATTTGAACCTGAAGGCTGCTGAGGCGGATTATTTGACAATGAGGGGAACTCCCTATCAGAATCTTCATTAGCATATGGACCTTTGCGATGAAAGCAACGCAAATTTAAGAAAGCCTATAATCAATCAAGAGAAGCAATAATTGTACGTATCAATGAGTTGCCACACTGGTAAACATTTCACATCAGGTAGAAAGTGACAATCATGACTAGTAGTCATAAATGATGCTTCGAAAACCTTAGGGGATTGAAGGGGGTCGCAATTCTCGGAAGAAGTCCACTAAAAGAGCTCTTCTACGGTATGGAGTTGTTGAGGGACAAGTTGTGCTGTTAAAGACTACTTACGATAAATCTAGTGGAGTGGCTGGTTGGGAGGAGCCTCCAATTGTCTGTGCGAAACTTGTCATAGGAGCGTTATTTGGGCGAGGGTTTGCTAAACCAGCGTTACCCATC
The DNA here is from genome assembly GCA_002276475.2 of Chlorociboria aeruginascens. NCBI lineage: Eukaryota > Fungi > Ascomycota > Leotiomycetes > Helotiales > Chlorociboriaceae > Chlorociboria > Chlorociboria aeruginascens. The sequence goes on along the minus strand of NCSK02000261.1, from coordinate 10,259 downwards.
GGAACTCCACCAAATGCCCAAGTCGACCCGTTGCTTGCTATGACAACACAACCAAAATCAGCACTTCGTCTTCTATTTCCAAATCAAAGCGATATGTGCCATACCCATCTTTCCGCTCGGTGGCAATCTACTCGACAGGCTTCTATTTGGTGGTAATTGTTGCTGATTTGAAAAGCCATTTGGTAAGCCCCTCAGCGGTTGAGGTCCAACGCCTGCATATAGCCATGAAGTTAGCCATGATCTTGGGTAATAGAAGCTTGGGCGACCGTCGAAGTCCAGCGAGATGACTTGGAGCAATGCAGTGTTCAGATTCACAGTGAATGGCCTTATGCGATACACTCATAGTGGAATTGCTGTTCTATACATAAGAAACTGCAGGCCGTTGGTTTCTTCAGAGTTGTCTGGCCATCGTGCAGACCAGCAGAGTGGCGTTGAACTCGACACAGATACCCCTAGTCGAACACACGGATTCTAGGTTTTCCCGTGCAATGGGCAAAGTTCCACGAAATACAGTAGCCTTCGGTGCATCCGCAAGGGGAAAACATTGAGCAGTAACGTCCACGGCGGGTGTTCCAAGGTGTGTAGCGGGGCACATTGTGGTAAAGGAAGGGAATTGTGCTTCCTACCTGGTCGATTCATGATGGTCTCGATTATATCAAGACACAGAGTACTTCTCTGATATTTTGCGGTCTATTTGGGGTCGGAGAGAGGGTGGCGCGGTTTTGAATTATGGGATGGACTTCATCTGTAATTCTTGGAAGTCAAGTGGAGGTGTAGAGCTTTATATGGATCTATACCTTTTCCGGCTAGTGCTCTCGTCTATCATATATGTAGGTACAAAAGAGCATATCGTTATTAGGTATACCTCTATCAATGTCTTGTTATTTCTAGTATATATATAAGAAGCTCTGTTGCCACAGAGGAAAACCCGCATTAATGAGCACTTCTTACTGCAGTTTTGAAACTATTACATTTTTAAATCTATTATTGTCAAGTGCAAGTTATAATTATGCCTGAGGCACATCTTTTTTTTAAATATTGTGCCATTTGATAGAAGTAGAAATCTAACTGGATTGAGAAGTCTGCTCACAGCTACCTAGGGACCTAGGTATTCGGCCAAACTATATTTCTCAAATCAATCAATGCATAATTAGTATCAAGTGTGAGTGGTAGGAATCGGCCAAGTGGCCCCCACATGAATCTATTGATGCATTACTAGTCATCATTTGTGGCTCTCTGCCTTGAAAGTTGCAAAGGTATCTAGCACTTCTCTTCCCTATATATGTGCCTTTTCTCCGTTGGACCGTCTCATGGTCCACGCAAGTTGACTCGCCTCTCTGAGAAGGGCTCTTATCAATTTATCTATCACCTGCATAGCGGGCACTGCTTTGTCCGATGTCTTCGAATGGGATTAGCTTCCGAAGTTTTTGGTATGGCGGGAGCTCCCTGCATGCAAGCGCCATGGCGCCCTATCGCAGGAGTAAGCGCACCGCTGGCTACACGTGGCGTAGGGAATATTGAGTTGTTTCCTCTTCTAGGGGCTATTTCAAAACCTCACCACTGATCGACATACCCGATGGTGCTTCTGGTGTGGATCGATTTGGCTTTTTAGTGGCTCATTTGCTTTTGCTACCGGCGGGTATGCCACCTGCGAAGTCTCTGGATGGCATGCTTCCTTCATATATGCCCATACTTGTACCGTGGTGGATGGGTATAAGAGGTACAAAGTACGGGTGCGCTACGCTATGCTACCCTACAGACAGAAAAAGTAAGGTCTCCATCTTTGGGGTTGAGTGCTGATCAAAGACGGCATGAAACTCTGCGCTTAAATGCACAGACAGGCATTACCTTATGCACATTGCATGGCTACCTAGCAGCCTTCTTTATTGTTTTTCGATTTCTTTTCTCAGTTATTGAAAGAGCGACTCTCTTCCCTCCCTACTTTATCTATCAGTCTGGCCTCTCGCTCTGCTGTTGTCTATCCATGCCATGGGTGCCGCTGCGTGATAAAGTTGTCCATTCGCCTCCACAGTGTTCCATGACCAGTTACGACGTGTTTATCTGCTTTTCCATTTAACAATTTCTGATTGTACAATCTTTATTGCGCTTCACATGGCTAGATGCGTGTGTACACCAGGCAAAACTTCGAACCTGCAGCTCTCCCTGGCGAGTCAATCTCTACAACTACGGAGCGACATAGTTACAAAATTGTTGGAGGTGTGAGTGAAGTAAGGTTTCCTGCTAGTTTCCCAAGTATTCCGGTGACCTATTACCCGCCCAGAAAAGATAGTTGTGGAGCGGTAGCATATATTCGGGATCCAAGAAACAGTCATGCTTACGTCTAAACCCAACCGCAATCGACGAAAATCAACCCAGAGCTCAGAGCATATCAAACATCGACGCACAAGATCTGGATGCTTTACTTGCAGGGGTCGTAGGGTTAAATGCGACGAAGCGCGTCCAGTGTGCGATCGTAAGTTACAGTTTGAGGCCACAGCAATGGAGCATATTTTTAACTTGTGCTCATCCAGGATGCAAGAAAGGTAGTCGAGACTGTGTCTACCCAGAGACATCAACATTGGCAAAACCAAGCGGGAATGCCTCCAAGGCTGTACAGGGTGGAAATCGAGAAAGCGCAGCTTCATCTTCTGAAGATGACGATGAAGCCGATCCAGAACGCCTGAAAATTGTCCCTGGTGACGGCGAAACTGGAGAGGCCTTCAATCAGAACCCACCAAAAACCGGGGTCGAATCGGCCGACCTCCATCCATCTGTCAGTAAGATTGTAAGAAGTGGTTCTGAGACTCCATCTCTCGTACAAGACAAGGGTTCTTCACCAACACCTTCGACAGAAGGTTCTATTGGATATCCGATCTACCAAAGCATTGGAAATTCCAGAACAAAGGATATTGGTAACGACAATCCAGCAGAGATTAGCGCCCGTAAAGGCTGGTCTCGCTTGCCACAGGATCTTCAGTTTTATTTACAAAATTTCTGTGATCACATAAATTATCTTCACTATTCGCTCAAGTCTGATTCTAATAATTTCTTACATCTACATTTTCTAGATGCTGCACTTGGAGATGAGGCTCTCCTTTATGCGATAGTAGGGTTTTCTGCCTTCCACCACACTCTGCAGTCTGACGGCAAAATCACAGACTTCCTTCAGTATTATAATAAGTCAGTTTCACTCCTTCTCAGAACTCTGAAGAGAGGTGACTACAATCCTACAAGCACAATACTGGCGATTTTACAATTGGCTACGGTCGAAGTAAGTTGTATGGATTCTAAGGTTACTCTCGATACTAATATGTTGAAGGAGTTCCTTGGTGACTGGGTCAATTTATCTGGGCATCAGAAGGCCGCTTATGAAATAATAACCCAAAATTTTTCTCCTCAAACTATGATGCAAAATGAAACTACTCGAGTCATACTTGCATGGTATACGCGGTTCGACGTATTTGCTGGGCTTATTGGCGGTTTTGAAACTGTTCTTTCTCGTCAATGGTTCTCATATGGAACAGAATATTTTGAGAACCAAGTTTTAAAAGAGCCTACAAAGTTGAGCTGGAAGATTGAGCGTGCTGTATGGCAGTAAGATACCACTCGGATTTTAAAGTCATGCCCACCTCTTTCACTTTTGTTTTCTCATCCCATTAAGAACAACCTCAATGTCGCGCATCTGATCATAAATTACCGTGCAATAAGCTAATCTGGTTCTGTCGTAGATTACGTCTCATTGCCACAGATATGTCGGCCCTTTTCTCAAAAAGGGGCAAAGGAGAAATAAGTCACGAGCAATTTCTCATTGAAAATGAGATAGTTGCAAAAAGAATAGAAGAATGGAAGACCAAAATGGATCCAGCTTTGCAAAACAGCCAGTGGCTAGTGACAGACTTCACAGGTTAGGTTTTATTTTTTTATCGTTATGTCTTACGAAGTTTGAAACACCTACTACTCTTCAATTTCTCTCTATTCAAATACTGACTCTGAGATCTTGACATCCAGGCGCTCGCCCTCTCAACCCAGATGATATTGTCGACCCTTATATCCCTAACATCATATACCGTGGACCTTTGTGGATAGTAAATATTTCGATAATTGACTGGTATGCTATCGACTTAATGCACACATATCAGACAGCCCTGACAACGAATACTCAACCTAGCGCGGATCTCACTATCAAAGCGTACGCCACCTGCCAGTTGCTTGAAGCAGTCGAATTTTGGCCAGGGAGTCCAGATGCTACTATTGTAGCCTGTCAAGCAAGTTTGGGAATAGCGTGCTTGTTTTTGCCCAGGGACGAAATACATGCAATGTGGGCACGGCGTAAACTTGCGACTATTGAATCCCATGGGTGTGTTTGAACCCCATCTTTATCAAACTTTCCACGTCCTTGCTAATGACCAAGAAGATACATATATCCCTTTACTTTTCGATCAAAAATGGCTGATCTGTTTCGAGATCGTTCCTGCATGCATTGGTGGCTGCCCAATGACGAAGGCTACCCTCTGATCATAAAATCTATTCGCAGGTTTGTTGAAGAGCGCACTTCGAAGGCAAGAGACATCCCAACTGAGGATTTGCGAGATATGAAAGCTATCTTTTCTTCTCTCCAGCTTGACGACAGCGAGCCAGATCCGACCGAAAGTCTGGACAAGTAAAAGAGGGAGACAGCAGATGTCGCGGTTACAAACTAGGTGTAGGATTTCCGGGGAATAACCATTTATCTCTCTGTCCTGGCAATGCTCAAGGAGAATTCATACATCCACTGCTTTTGAATCATGTCTTGGGAGCAAACACATAATCCAAAGACATCCGAAACGAGCAGTTAGTGACCTCTGCGTTCTTCGTCTGGGATATGCGGATTAGGGGCATATAAATAATAACAAATAGAACCTGAGGATCAGGATTATTACCAACCCCTGTATGGTGAGAACAACGCCCCCGATCGCCTGGTACTTGTAACAACATTGCATGCAACCTACTTTGTTGAAAATTTCCAGTTGAACCTCGTGTCTCTTATGCAGTCAGATTGCTTCTCCATGGCTGTATAGACAGGAGAAGGTGGCATAGCAACTGTTTGCATGGGTAGCTCTTGCTCCGGGAACACCAATCTGGAAGGGACGTTCACGCTTCTACAATGTAATTGAATTATATCACACTTGGAGTATGAGACTAGCATACCCACCTATCTACGCAGTATGCTTAGTACTTTACTCTATAACTTATTATCAAGATTTTGATTGGTAGGCCTCTTTGCTTTATGTCGCATTGGGGCATTTGGAGATATACTGGCTACCATGAAAAACACACCTCCTGAGACACCGAAACCTGTCAGCCCATCTTATTTCATTTCCCGTCAAGCTGGCACCAGCCGCTCAGACAATGAATCACCACTAGTCTCCCCTTTCTTCGACCCTACGCGGACACGCTCGAAACAAAAATCGGGAGACTCTTCTAAGACAACTCAAGATTTCGCTTCAAGGGCTTCACCGTTGTCAACAACCGCGAACAGGCAGGATGTTTCAGACTGGAATGTAATGAGAACGCACGATACAAAACCAACCACTCCGGAGTCATTGCCACGTGCTTCAATAAATCCTCCTCGACCAGCGCGGGATGGCTTTGAATGGGTTTGGTTTCCCGAGGGATATTGGGCAGAAAGAGAAGCGCATGAGATTGCAAGAAAGAAGAATGCCCAGAGGCCAAAAATTCGACAGTCATGGTTCAATCGATATGTTGCTCCAGAGAGCAATGGAATAGCCAGTGGGGAACAAGATCAACCGGCAATTCCAGACAGCTCGCAAGTTAAGGTCGAATTGCCGCTAGGCAAATCTAGTGATCGCAGGTGGCCTCTCAAGAGCCAAGATTCTCAGACCACTAGCCAGAAATCTCGAAGTCACAAACTCCTGAAATATTTCCAATACAAGTTGCCCGGATTGTCTCATTCTGGTAGAGATGAAGGCCTCTGCAGCAGGACAAAAAGAGGCATGGCCTCACGATTTCCGAACAAACAGAAATTAGTGAGAGATAACGACCGGGTTACCTATCAGATAACTAACCTTTTCGTAGGCTCTAGATTCTAGCAGCATCCCATCCACGCCGTCCATAGCTTCTGGAACGACTATGATTCTAGAGGGTGCTACAAATTACCTTGATCGAGCAGAGCGGATGAGAAATCACGGGCATCACCCGAAGACTTCAAATAGCTCATCGCTGAATTCACGCGTGCGCCCGGGGTTTGGGCTTGCTCCATGGCACCGCAAATCTTCCAGTGATTCTGTCATATCTGTATCAAGCTCTATACATGATTTATTAATGGGTCGACCTCCATTGAGTACTCCAAACCCAGATCCAGATCCAGAAATGCAATATGGTGGGCAGAAAGGAAAAGAGTACTCAAAAGGTAAGATCGTAGACATAGTCTGTCTTCTGCTAAGAAGTTATAGTTGAAATATCTGATCCTCATGACCCAACCTTTCTCCCCTCGGTAAACTTGCCCATCCATGACACAAATTCTACAGAATTGCAAAATCCCCGTCTACTCATCGACCTCTCTATTTGACGGGCAACGACTGACTAATGCAATAGGAGGCAACACGGATCAATACACCACCCATTTTTGACTCAGCGGAGCCGCGTGGGTTCTTCTTTGATCTTAGCCCTCCAGAGTTGGTGTACACACCTTCTGATATAGCATCTCCCAGGTCCAAGACTGGTACTCTGTCTCCTGCCATCATCAAACCTAGGGCAGGTGAGGGTTCCCGCGAATGGTGGGAGAGGGATGTCAGCTCTCTGGAACAAAGTCTACCGTCGCTCAAGGCAGCACAGATTCAGCATTCCCGATTCGAAATCAACATACCAGAGCATTTCCCAGATAGCCCAATGTGCCCTGTGAATCCACGGTACAGGGGTAAAGGCACTGGGATCTGTCCGTTCCATGGACGGAAACAGCGTCGGAAAACGGAACGATCGGATTCAGAGGGTAGCGTGACTGGTGTCGTTGATGATGGGGACTCTCTTCTCTAGTTGAATAAATATCGAGAATCAATCCTTGCATACTGCTGTCGATATGAACTTGATACCTCCCTGTGTTCTACTCCTCCCCATGAAAAGGCGGTGACTCTCCGGGGATGAATCATGTTATCGCCTCAGGCACTCAGTTATCTGGAAGGACCTGATTTCAACTTACCACAAGCATCGCGTCTCCGGATTCTACTGACAAGGCCAGTGCGACTTTGACCGCAATCGATATCTACGAAAATGTCAGCTCGTGAACAAGATGCCCTGCTACTTCTGCGACAGTCTATAGTATCAAGCAATCCTTGTATACCAACGACAACTGAAAATGCCTCCTCTACATCCTCTGTAGACCTCAGCTTAGCTACAGCAACCTTCCTACAGTTCTCCTCACCTTCCCAGATCTCGATCCCTCTTACAACCTCTACACGTTTTATCTCCTCCGAGAAGCCAGTCGACCTCCGAAGCATCTATTTCGCATGGCTCAAGAGGGAGGTCGCCATCCCCGAATACAATGCCTCGGCCTTGGCCCTGAATGCAGAGCTGGCAGGGGAAGGCGGGGCAGGGGGGGAGGTTCAGAATCTGGCCTTCGTGGAGCGATTGGACTTGATCACTTGGCTTGAAGGTGCTTCAGAGGAGAGTGAGTATATTAAGCCATTAGCTTCAGATACTTCGAGCGCGGCCGCATCGGCGCAAGTCGCATCAGGTGCTGGTGGTGGAATAGTAGCTACCACGAGTGGTAACGCGGGGCAGGGCAAGACAATCGACCCACGACTGGCAGAGATTTACAACGGAGAAAGATGCATGGGGAATAGGAATAGCGTGCTACAAGGAACCAAACCTACAGTAGGTTGGATCTGAACGATGCGATAACTTTGTATGGCTCACATAAGGTTCATAGAATTTCTCACATGTACGCAAACTCGCAACTCCTTTCAACTCTCGAAAGTCTGCGCATGCAGCGAACGCGAATGTCGCCAACAATCACTCGCTAGCACTTAACCCTAAAGCACCTATCCGCCGGCCTGACCCAATCATTCTCTTGTCGCCGTCTGCATCCTCACTCCTTCGTATGTCAAATATCAAATCGTTCCTCGAAAACGGCATATACATCCCCCCTGACTCTTCGAGTTCCACGTCCAGCTCATCAGCCTCTATTCTCCATATTTCTCGCCTTTTACCCTCGATAGACAGTACGCGGCCAATTCGGTTCATAATTGTCGACACGCCCGAGCAATTCAAACCAGAATACTGGTCGAGGGTTGTGGCCGTTTTTACGACGGGCCAGGTCTGGCAGTTCAAGAGCTACAAGTGGCAGCAACCGTCGGATCTGTTTGGACACACGTTGGGGGTTTATGTCGGATGGAAAGGAGATCAGAGACCGGAAAGCGTCCAATCATGGGGGAGAAGAGTATTGAAGACAGAAGTCGAGAAGTGGACTGTAGGTGCGGGGACGGCGAGTAGATGGAGAGACCGGGAGGTCGTCGAAGAGATTTGGAAGGCGGTGGAGGAGAACATGATGGCCAGGGGTTGGAGAAGAGACTCTGGTCCTATGACTGCTTGATCACCTCTAATCTCTTTCTTTTCGTTTCCGACCCATTGCGTGGCGTCCAGGCAGGGGGAAGCCAGGTATCAAACCTCATACAAGGGGCGTAAACATCCGACTTTTTGTGCCTAAGCTTTTTAGATCTTTCCAAACCAGATTTGGTAATAGGTAAAAGATTTTCTAGATTTCTATTGGCTAAAGTTCCCAACTTCCCCAGAATCTTCCCAAGAATTTTCCCAAGGTGCGCAGACTGACAAGGTCGGATGGTTACGGCCTGCACGGGAGCAACTTCGGATAATCACTATGTACGACAGGAAAATGATCCGTGTTCTTTCAATACCTAGGGAGAGTTAAAAGTAGGTGAGTACCGGAGGGAAAAGAATAGGTCATGAGTAAAGTTAATTTCGCTTGGAACAAAGCTTTTGAGTCAACTTATGTTATCGTCTCGGGTGAGACCCAAACAATCATGAGCTCGGATCCTATATTTTGTATGTAATATGAAAGGTTCTATCACAATGATGAAAATCACTCGCCATGATGTCTTTATATGGGGAGCTCCAGGCACAACTGGGGTATCATTGGCCGCAACATTACCCGCAGATATATAACACAGGTCATCTTTCTGATTATACTTTCCGGCTTAATTCTCCGGCCTCACCTCTTAGTTCTATTGCTAATATGCAAAACCCCAAGCTTAGCCATAATCAACTAGGGACTAGGGACAAAGGATAAAACGCGCTGAAACTGGTTAATATGTAACATATATAACAAACGAATCAACTTCTTGCATAGTTTGGCACAGCTTTGCATAGCTCTGCATAGCTTTGCATAGCTCTGCACAGGCCAAACTCGGCCGCTTATTTCTTCCACGAAGAGGATGACACAGAACCAGTACAGGCAAAGCAGGTCAGGGTCAGGGGGAGGGTAGGGGTCCCGGTAGCCACGTTTGAGAGGAGGTAGGGCTGAATGAGAGTGACATGATTGTTCGCGGGATACGAGCACCTCTTGGGCAGGAAGCGGAAGGAGGGTCAGACCCGAACGACGGGTTGCTTCCTTTGGGAAGTAGCCGGGTTTCCCACCACTGCTCTCTCCCAGGATCGTGGGAATGTCCTCCCCGAGGAGCCAACGAGATGCAGACCACAGGATAACCTCAACTCACCCCTACCCTCCACGTACCAACGTACGGAGGTCGACCTATTCTGGGCGTGGAAGGAAGCCGAAATTCGAGCGCTGGGTGGCTTCTGGAAGATGAGTAGAACGATGGGATGTCAGGATCGTGATATCTCGGAGATTATTCTCTCCTCGACCGCGCTGACCTGACAAGGGACCAACGTTTTGGGTGGGTCCCAGGCAGGCAAGTCGATGTCCTACTTCGTACCACAGTACAGTAAGCATGTATGGAACACGGGAATAAAAAGGAACCCCTGGACGAACGAAAAGGGGGGGGGGGGTTCAGCAGATCAGCATTGCATCGAGCGGTGCCGGATACAGAGAGTTGTGCCGTGCGATGCGGTCCGGGATTCTCCCTGGCGTGTGTGTTGGGACGAGCACAGCACCGCACCTCTCTATGCCGAACACGTCAGAAGGGCTGGAGAGGTCTCGTTGAGCGGTCCTGCGGGCGGGTGGTGGAGATGCAGAGGGAGAGGGAGATGGCTTCATCGCACTGACTCGATGGAGCATAATTTGTCAG
>NCSK02000260.1:0-41473 GCA_002276475.2 Chlorociboria aeruginascens | reverse complement strand
CTTCGGCGTTAATCCGCCACGGTAAGTCATATTGGGCTTATGAGACTTATATTTGGAGACGACGGGAAAGGTGCTGATGGCCACCAAACGCTGGTGTTGACCTGAGCACCAGAACCTTCATTGGCTGACTAAGCCAGCGGCGAACGCACCATGCCCATGCCCATGCCCATGCCCATGCCCGTCCCATCCCATCCCCACACCCATACCCACACGTAGGACCGAAAGCGGCATATCGTGGTATCAGAATTCATGTCACGAATAAATCGGGGGATGGTGGGCGCTGCTGGACGCTGGACGCTGGACGCTGGACGCTGGACGCTGGACGCTGGACGCTGGACGCTGGACACTGGACGCTGGACACTGGAGAGCGGATAGCGGATGCAGGCGATTCGGAACATTTAGCAATGCTGCATACCGGCCTGTCCCCCCCCTGCCGACGGGAGATATGGCCATCACGTCCACATCTGCATATCAGGCAGGACTTGACTGACCTCCCGAGGCCCTGATGGGTGATCACACCAAGCTTTGCGCACGCAGCACGGAAATCTTCCACAGAGCGCCAGACCTGGATGTGTTGACGGTATGACGGCCGGGTCTCGCTGGGGCGCGGTCCGGCCAATGGGAGGACGGGGTGCGTCGACCAGGCTCGGACGGGCGGAGACGATTGGCCAGACCGGGCCTGCACTGGACGGCCACGGTGGGCGGAAGCGACACGGTCAAGCCCTTCTGCACCGAGCGTGCACGGAATAGGCCCCGTTCGGGCCTAGCGCGGCTGGCGGTGCGCAGGAAACATCTCGCTGCAAGCTTATTTACCCTAGCGGCGCAGGGGAGGAAGAGGGGGGGTGTCATGTTTATGGGTAAGGTGAGTTTGCAGTCCATTTCATTTCTTCCCGGCGCCCGTCCCCCCATCCCTCATCCCCCATCCCCCATCCCCATCCCCATCCCATCCATCCTGCCGGTCGATGCGTCGCTGTTCCTTTCGATCAATTTGAGCTGGTCGAGCGCTCCCCATCAACCCACGACCCGCCCATCCGCCCATCGCTCCTGATCGCGTTCTTGGTGCTCACGGTGCCGAGAGCACCCTCTTTTGGAATCGTGTGACGAAAACACCCTAGGCAAATCATCCCGTTTCGGGGCCGCATGTTGTCGCAGCGCTCTTCGCCCAACAACCACATCCACACCTCCACCTCCACCTCCACCTCCACCTCCACCTCCACCTCTGCATCTCCATCTCTCGAGTTCGCATGGCCGCACACCATCCCTCGCCGACGGCGAGCATGCAATTACACCAGAACCCTCCCCCACCGGGATTGGCGCCCCAGCAGCAGCAGCAGTGGGCAAATGGACAGCAGGTGATGGCCATGACTGAGGCCGTCTGGCTGCAGATAGGTAAGCAAGCAACTTCCGGGCATCTCCAACGGACGGTGCTAACCTGCGGCCACAGGGAGTTGCGCGGAGGTTCTAGGCAATCTTGACGAGGCGATTTCCGCATATGAGCATGCGCTTCGTGCCAATCCACGCTCGGTTCCCGCCATGAACAGCATCAGTTCTATCTTCCGAACACAGGAGCAGTTCCATAAAGCCGTGGATTATTTGCAAAGTATTCTCAAGTTGGAAGGGAATAATGGAGATGTGTGGGGGAGCCTAGGTAAGCCTTGTCATGCCTGGAAAATGGATCCTCGATACAAGCTCTAACATGTGCTAGGGCATTGCTACTTGATGATGGATGATCTGCAGCAGGCGTATTCTGCTTATCAACAAGCTCTCTATCATCTCAGAGATCCCAAGGTGGGTGCCGCCACCCGTCCTGCCACCCTTTGCCAACCAAGCTAATTCATGTCAGGAGCCAAAACTATGGTATGGCATTGGGATTCTGTACGATCGATATGGCTCCCTTGAACATGCGGAAGAGGCATTTTCGCAAGTCATGCGCATGCAACCTGATTTTGAAAAGGCCAACGAGATCTATTTCCGCCTTGGCATAATCTATAAGCAGCAACAAAAGTACCAGCAGAGTCTCGAGGTATGCCACCAGAATTGATGTCGTTCACCCGGAGATCTAACCGTCGGTAGTGTTTCCGGTATATCGTTAACGTACCACCGACCCCCTTGACAGAGGAAGATATCTGGTTTCAGATAGGGCACGTCCATGAACAGCAGAAAGATGTAAGCCGGAGTTTGCGATTTCTGGAGTAGTTTGTCCTGACCATCGTGATAGTACGACAATGCCAAACTTGCCTACAGACGTGTGCTTGACAATGATCCAAATCATGCAAAAGTCCTGCAACAGCTTGGCTGGCTACATCACCAACAGAGTAACAGCTTCAGCAGTCAAGAAATTGCCATCGAGTATTTGGAGAAGTCGGTCAGTTCTGGTAAGATTCGCTAAAACCTATCAGTCCTGCATAACACACCCTAACACGTGGCAGATGGAAACGACGCACAAAGCTGGTATCTACTCGGCCGGTGCTATATGTCACAACAGAAATACCCAAAGGCGTACGAGGCCTATCAACAAGCCGTCTATCGAGACGGACGGAATCCAACATTCTGGTGCTCGATTGGCGTTTTGTACTACCAAATCAACCAGTACCGAGATGCACTTGATGCATACTCCCGCGCCATACGCCTGAACCCGTACATCTCCGAGGTCTGGTACGACTTGGGAACTTTGGTAAGTTTGCTTCTAACTTCGGCCGAATTCTTGTTTGAGACAGAGCTAATCATTGCTATAGTACGAATCATGTAACAATCAGATTACGGATGCGCTGGATGCTTATCAACGTGCTGCAGAGCTTGATCCCACCAACGTTCACATCAAAGCTCGCCTCCAGCTTTTACGGAGTGGACAGAGCAGTGGCATGCCAGTCCAGACCAGTGCTCCGTTGCCTCAAGACGTCCACCCACAAGCGTATCAAGCTACTGGGGCTGTCGGACCTCCCGGGCCTCAGTGGGGAAACCCTAGTACTCATCCACCACCGCCCATAGGACCACCTGCAAGTGGTTGGGGAAGCCGACTTGCTGAGATAAATCCACCACCTCAACCCGCTAACCCCTATGATCCTCGCGATCCAGCTCGTGGTCCTGTCCCACCACCACCACCACCACCACCTCGTGCACCCAGCCCCAGCCGACAGGAGATGAGGCCGTATCCCGGCGCCGAACCTCGGGGGCCACCTCCACCTCCTATCCGCCGATCCCCTCCTCGAGATCACCGTCCGCTAGGTCCTTACCCTGGACAAGGCCTCCCTCAACCACCTCCGCAACAACAAGGCCTACCATCGCAACCTCAACGTGTTTCTAATTACCCTGGTCCTCCTGCCGCTCTACCGTCTGCCTCGAATGGAATGAACGGCGGAGGTCCTGGTGCACTTCCTCCTTTTGGTCGAGGTAGCAGTCCTAGACTCGAGGTTCGACCGATTATGGATCGAGCTTCACCAAAGTCCGGATATCCTCATCAACAATCTTATGCGCATCATGCAGATAGTTCAAACCCCGGAGGCATCGAAGGAGGAGCTCCTCCTCCAGCATCTGCGTTAGCAGCCGAAGCCGCTGCTGCTGCGGTAGATCGGAATGGGGATAGACCTGATGGTGTAGGACCCAAAAGGATGCGAGAATGGGAAGATGAGCCCTCAATCAAGAAGCCAGCTTCCGAAGAAAATCGAGCTCGGCTGGAAGATGCCCATCACCGTCGACCTTCAACGTCACCTCGAGAGTCATTCCGTCGTAGCTCATCCGAAGCCCGTCGTACTGCGGAGGAGGATAAAAGGAGGATTGAGGATCAGCGTCGCATCGAGGAACAAAGACGAGATGACCAGCGACGGGCCGAGGATCAGCACCGCGCCAACGAGAACTATCGTCCGTCTGAAATAGCGCATCATCCACAAAGCCATGGAAATCAAAATCATTTACCACCGATGCAGCAAGGACCTGTGGTGCATACGCCCGTACATGAATTGTCTCGGCCTTCGCTGAAGGAGTATCAGGGAGAGGAGCGAGGCGCCATACCTCCAATCTCAAATGGAGAGCCGGAACGAGCCGCTCGAAAGATGGACGTCGATGAAGATTATGATGATGAAGGAGAGGAGGAGAAGAAAGGAGTTACTTCAACAGTTGGATCTGGGCCTGCATCGGCTTCGGGAGATGCGAAGGCTGCTTCCCCTTCTGGTGTTAATGGAACTAATGGGCGAGCTAAAGTCGAGCCCTCTGCGTAATCTCTTTTGTATTGGTTGATTAGTTGGAAGGTGTATATCACGGTTTAGGTATTTGCTTCGAATGGAATTGGGTTAATCATATGTGTAATCTTTGTGAATGTGATATCAGTGCAACGTTCTATAAAACTTTGATACATATCCAGAGTTACTATATTGAACACGGGCCAGATCTAATAAATAGGAAGGGGAAATCTTTGAAGAAGTATGCCGCCCACTTTGCTATGCCTCAACTCCATCCAGGGATATATCTTCAACTGGTCGATCTCCCAACGAAGTAGTTATGATGGGTTTCTCGCCGAATGACCGCATATTGGCCTCGTAAAATCGCTTTGGGCTTTTGCTATGTACAGCCTCAATATAGATATTTTTACTACTCGCTGTTGACCAAATTTGCTGTACCCGGCCTTTCTTCGACATGACCTCGTTCCAAATATTATCAACAAACCTAGGCGAAGAGGGTGGAGGACCGTGTGGGCATGGGAATCAGATCTTCGACAAATTGTTGTCTGAATGAGCTCTGCAAACTAGGTGATATGATTTCGAACGTGTGACTTTGGGCGGCGGTACCATGCAGGCTGGATTTCAAAGCTGGTGGATAAAGTCTACTTGATGATCGCAGACATCGAGTCTTGAATTCGAAAGCACGATCAGATCCCTTTCTGGGACCAGGCACCAGCTCAGTATTGTATAACGCGAGTTTCGGTAGAGATCCACGCATTCGATAGTACGTGGATTTCTTCGAACCGTGGGCCATAATGTATACTTCTATGTATTCAAATATCTAAAATAATGGAAAGCAAGAAAGTTGGTACACTAATTAATGCCTTGGTCTTCGCAATTCATTCTAACAATAATTAGTAGGTAGGTGGGAGGAGAGAAATTGTGCCCTTGCTCCGAGAGTTTATAAATATAAAATAGGAAGCACAGGAAAGGAAGCATACCAAATTGGCGCCGTGATCACTTTAAGCTGTACGGGTGGAATAAAATTCGGTAAAGATGCATATAAAAGCCAAAAGAAAACAAACCTCCAAATAGCAAAAGAGTTCGGACCCGGTGGTCCTACATCTCTTGTCGGTTCCTGCTATGTTGTCGTGGTGTCGACCCTGCTACGATCGCATTTCCCTGCTCCTATCGCATTACGAATCCTATGGCTTCACACCAAAGCAAGTTTGTCCCGAACCACTTCGCCAAGTGGGCGCCAGTTTGCTTTCGTTGAAAAACAAATCTGCTAATTTATTATATAACTTGCAAAGATATCGCGCTTAAAATTAGCCCGAATTCGGTACGCCGGGCCACAACACCAAAAAATTTAAATATATAATTATTATAATAATAAATATGCGAAGGCAATAACGCTTCCTACTGGAACCCTTGTCTAGATGCGAGAAGACGGGGGCGATACAACTCCAAATGACCAGATCTACGTCTGGGTTAGGGTTCATATTTTTGGTTCACAAGGAGAACAACAGGCAGATACTATCATTATACAATGGCATAATCCTGGGCGACAAACCACCACAGAGCGCGATGGGTACATGGAGCAAGCCTGTCTGTGACGTGTGCTTTGTGGTATGTTATTAAAGTCTCATAAGAAAGATAGTGGACTAATAGGTATCAAGCACAGTTATACGGAAAATGTCGTTGGGGGAGAATAACACTCCTGAGTGCGCTCCAAAGAAATACTTTGGCATGTGAGCTTGCGAGAATTGTTATACGCTCGCTCGTCCATGCTTGTGGACAATGACCCTTAACAGCAATAAGGAGGACACGCTCGTAGACAAGAATTGGTTGAACTTGGCTCAAATACCAAGGAGCTCACGTCTACCGGAGCAGATAACTCGACCGAAGACGATGGCTTTCCTCGAGGATGAAGATGAGAGTGAAAAGAGCCTTTGATGACGATTTCAACCCAAAGCGTTGCCACAACTAACTTTTCAGCGCCCGGAATACCCAAGTACCTGATGATGAAGGTGAGGACGAGGATCAGTTCTTGGACCTCACCCCTCTCATTGGTCATCCCCACCACGATACATTCAAATCGGCTATGAGCGACGGCTCCAGGCTCTGGGTGTTGAGTCCGAGTTTGATAAGATCAACCTCGTCTGGATTTCCCTGGAGAGCTACACGGCCATTACCAATCCACAGATCTAACGCACCATAGATTAGAGTTATATATATATAGGAATAAAGTCAATGCCACCGACCCAGCTACAGAACCCTTTCCCTTACAGAGTAGTATTGTACATTATCTTGAGAACCCGATATATATATGGGCCGTGCTACGCCAGTATCAAATAAAATAGAGCTTGCCAATGAAACTATCATGATACCGTATGGAATGAGCTTAAGGGACTTAAGATCCTACTTGTCAATTGTCCAAGCCACAACTCAGAAAATGGTAAGGTCATAATTTTAAATAGGCTAAAAAATACAGAAATATAGGAGGTGCTACCTGTCATACGATTTAAAATCTAAACAATGATAAGTATGCCAATAAACTCATTACGATATATAAAACCAGGAGGATCAGTCCGATTGTCCGAAGTCAAGTTGAACATTAACACTTGTCAATATCCGGAAAATAGTTTCCACGATGACGAGCTTCTCTTTTGCGAGGAAGGCGAGGTGTCACGTGCGGCAAGAGGGCTTTCTGGTTTCGCTAATTTTTTAGTAGCAAAATCGACTTTCCCACACACGAAATCTTCCGACAAGATTTGGGAATCTTCGCATTCGACTTCAACAACTAACCGATAGGCTTTAATAAAGATCTGTCGACATGAGTCACCGCAAATTCGAAGCGCCGAGACATGGAAGTCTTGCGTTTCTTCCTCGCAAGAGAGCTGCTCGTCATCGTGGAAAAGTAAAGAGGTAGAAAAATTATTCAACTTCAATCTTCAAAATTCAAAATTTCCCCAAACTGACTTCTCTCTTCAATAGCTTTCCCAAGGATGACCCAAAAAAGCCTGTCCACCTTACTGCCACCATGGGCTACAAGGCTGGTATGACTACAATTGTCCGCGATCTTGACCGTCCAGGTGCCAAGACACACAAGAAGGAAGTCGTAGAGGCTGTTACCGTCATTGAGACACCACCGGTACGAACAACGCAGCCCGCTTGGCTTATGCCAATGGCTAATATCTTTTTAGGTTATCGTTGTTGGTCTAGTTGGTTACATCGAAACTCCCCGTGGACTCCGATCTCTTACAACCGTCTGGGCTGAACACTTGAGTGATGAAGTCAAGCGCCGATTCTACAAGAACTGGTACAAGAGCAAGAAGAAGGCTTTCACCAAGTATGCCAAGAAGCACTCCGAGGGCTCTGGATCTTCCATCACCCGTGAACTTGAGCGCGTCAAGAAGTACTGCACCGTCGTCCGTGTCCTCGCCCACACCCAAATCCGCAAGACCCCTCTCAAGCAAAAGAAGGCCCACTTGATGGAGATCCAAGTCAATGGCGGTAGCGTCGCTGAGAAGGTCGAATTTGCCAATGGTCTTTTCGAGAAGCCAGTTGAGATCGGTAGCATCTTCGAGCAGGATGAGATGATCGATGTCATTGCAGTTACCAAAGGTCACGGTTTCTCCGGTGTCACAAGCAGATGGGGAACCAAGAAGCTTCCGAGAAAGACGCACAAGGGTCTCCGAAAGGTCGCCTGTATCGGTGCTTGGCATCCTGCCCACGTCCAATGGACTGTTGCTCGTGCCGGTCAAGACGGTTACCATCATCGTACTTCCACTAACCACAAGGTCTACCGCATTGGCAAGGGTGAGGACGACGCTAACGCAGGAACCGAGTTCGATGTCTCCAAGAAGCGAATTACACCGTAAGAAGACAACGATCTTTGCAATTGAGTATAGCTAATTTTCATAGTATGGGTGGATTTGTACGATATGGCGAGGTCAAGAATGATTTCATCATCCTCAAGGGTTCCGTTCCTGGTGTGAAGAAGCGTATCATGACACTCCGAAAGTCCATGTTCGTTCACACCTCGAGAAAAGCATTGGAGAAGATTGACTTGAAATGGATCGACACATCATCCAAATTCGGTCACGGTGCATACCAGACTCCTCAAGAGAAACATCAATTCTTGGGTAAGCTTATCTGGTTCTCATCTCTCTGTACTAGACTGACATATTCGAAGGCACTCTCAAGAAACAAGTTGGTAATCAAGCTGCGTAAAAAATTCGTCTTTGCTTTTCTTTTCGGCTATCTGGTGGGAAGGAAACTACTTTGCATCTTGAACTCTTTGTAGTCAGCCAAGATAGGGGCGTGGATAAGCTAGTTTAGCTATGATAACATGTCAAAAAAGAACGAATAATACTCTCGTTGTCCCATTCAATGTGATTTCTAACCCTTAAAGTGCATATTCTCTTTCTTGCCGAGGTAAACACTGAAAATGCTATAAATCCCAAAAATTGCAAGCGATTTTCTGCCAAAATTCGTCATTGGTGCACGTCTTATTTCACCCCACCTGGCTGGCGGCCACCAAAACGTACGTCGCAACTCCTCGACATGGGCGTAATAATATCTATCTTCGCCGCCCTCTACAAACCAATCCAAGAACGACGCGAAAAGAAGAAACGAGAGGATATACACGAAACGGACGGCCATCAAGACCCGCCGCAACAACGATTCTCGCAACAGGAACGAAGGCGCGACGCGCAGGCGGGCGTGCAGGACGAGCACTCACCAAGTGTGCCTCTGGCCGGCACAGTCCAATTAGGAGAACAGAGTCAGGATACTGTGTGAGCGATACTCCATCCCTTTCCGTTACTGCACGATTCCCAACGAGAGGAGGGAAACACGGCGGATTATTTGCTGAGAGGGGGTTTTCCAGTTCCCGCAGCTCGAAAGCTCCTCATACTACGGGATTGACAACGGGTACGAACCGAGGGCATTCGCATACCGCTACTACGACAGATACTGCGGAGATTGATAGGCAGGGGGAGGGAGATCACAAGATGGCTTCGGATGAGGATTATGCTGCTTTCTTAGATAAGGCGAATCAAGATCCCAATGAGGGGCTTTCTGCGAAGGCTGAAAGCTCAGGAAAGGTGGAGTTGAAGGCTACAGATCAGGGGTCGGAGATCCCGCCGGTCCTGCAGAAGGTTGCGGGGGAGGCTTTTTATGTTAGTGATGCTGATGAACCGTTTGTGCCTGTTTGTCTGAAGTTGGGGAAGGGAAAGACGGGGTTGCCTGATGAAGGTGTGTGTTCTTTCCCCATCGTGGTTTTCATTGTTGTTGTTGTTGTTGGGGGGGAGTTACCTTGAATGAAAACGAATGAGGAGGCTAATGAGTATGATTCTAGCAACGTTCGCGAAGTTGGTCAATCATCCGAGTAAAGAGAAAGCCCAGGTTTCCATTCTGGATGTTGGAGAGTGGGACCAAGCTGGACAGCATAAGGATGTGGTTGATGCTACGAGGGAGGCGAGCAAGGGCAGTGATGTTCGAGTTTATAGGATTGAGAGAGAGGGTGCAAGAGTTGAATATTGGGTTGTTGGTACAGAGGATGGGAAATTGGTTGGCATGAAGGCATTGGCTATTGAGTCTTGATTTCTATGAAGAGGGTTCTCGTAGGTTGGCATCTTCATTTTGTTGCTACGTTGCGAGGAATATAAGATGATAAGTTGTCCAGCAGAATAGTGGCTCGGATGCTTCCATTTGTATTGTGAGTTGAAGGTTAGGTCAACATAAGCGTTGTTATGCTGAACTTTTACGAAATACCATCACGTCAAACCTCCAACATAAGCATCGGATTGACGAGATTCGGGTATCGAGTGCAACAGCGGGATCTGTGAATGAATATCACAACCCCACGATTAATCCCAGGTTGTACGTAAGATTTGCAGCATGATTTGCGAGTGCCGAATCCAAACATCGGTATTGTATTCGTCTTATGACGATTCGGGTCTCCGACCATAAACTGTATAAAGCGGCTTGATATCAGGATTTTCCCAGACGACTTAGGTTTGAGGCGAGAGAAGGGGGTAACGACTCTCGACAGAAACAGGGAAGTTAGAGAGAGTTAACCACGCCCTCAGGGATCCGTGAGTGTGTCTGCAGCGCTCTATTACGCTACCTCTGCGATATCGCCTGATACGATGTAACCACCGGATCCCAAAGAAAAGAAAACGATGTGTTTGTGTCGGGATCTATTCAATGCCCTCAACCGCGCGGCTGTGCCTCATGGAGACGTCCGGCGCGATGGAGGCGTTTCCTTGGCCTGGCCTAGATACCGTAGTGCTGTATGACCCTGCAACGATCAGAAAAGGGTCAGTGAGGCAAAACAGGAACCAGATCCAAAGATGCTTCCGTACCTTGGCTATTGTATCACACACAATCTGTCCTCGTAATTTTAGAAACGAAATAGGTCGTCATTTTGCCCCCCCCTCCTCTTGTGTCTTCTCGCTCCTGTATGGAGGAGACGCGTCCCGCCCCAGCCCCAGCCCCTGGCTAAGATTGCGGATACAGGCTTCTGTGGCAGGCGACATGGAAGCTGCTTGAGGAACGGGATGCCATAATGGCGTCAGCAGCGGTCGGAAGAAACCAGGCGATCATTGTTCGAGTAGAGTAGTCCCATGTAGTATTGCCCGGATTGGTGGTCTGCGATGGGCAGGTCTTGGATTGATGAAACAGAAGACGAAGAAGAAGAAGAAGAAGAGAAATGATCCCAGATGCTGGCTGGCTGGCTGGCTGGCTTGTGCGGGAGGACAGGACAGGACAGGACCGTCGTCGGAAACCTGATGCCCTGAGAACGCTTCGTGCCCGCCAGCCCCTGTGCCCTCGGTCCTTAGTCCAGCGGCAGTCGAGCATTCCTTCCGGGTATCCTACCGTAGCCCAGGTAGTGGACGTGAAAGCAAGTGCCTCCCACCTCGACTTCCACTCACGCAAAGTGCCCTTTTCTCTCCGGCAGCGACCCTGTGCCTGTTCTCCCCATCTTCGTGGTGGAATAACGATTCTCCCACCACTCTCGTTTGTCGTCGCTCTTTTGGATACCCCTTACTCGTTTGCAGCGTTTTTCTTCCTCCACAATCCCACCGGCCCGAATCATCGGACTCCCTTTTCTTCTCGACCCGCACAAGAAAAAGACCCTCGATCCCATTCTTGGCTTTGTTTTCGACCGGTCACAACCTGCAACTCTCGATCTCACTTTCCACATTCTACTGCGGCGAGCCTTGACGACAAGTTAACCATGAATCCAAATAAGTCGTTTTCGCAGCCCAGGAGGCCTCCTCACATAACTGTGAATTCAGGGAGTGGGGGAGATTTACTAGAGAGTGGGCTGCAATCGGATGGTTCTCCATCCCCGATAGGAACCCCAGGCTTTACAAGACAGTTACTACCACCAAGTAGATCAGGACCCGGTCAATCATCAAGAGCACCCGGCCAAAATCCTGTATATGGCGCTCCCAGCGTAGCGGAATCTTCAGAAATGTTACTTCCACCATCGAGGGCTCGAGGCCCGAGACCCTACCAAGATGTCCCTCCAGATAGCCCTGCGCGTAGTGTGTCTGGCATGTCGTCACGGCGGACGAGTTGGAGCTCAGACGGAGGAAGTAGAGATAGTCGGCTGGGACCGTTTGCTTCACCATTCGATGATTCGAGGGCGCCCTCGCGAGCAGGAAGCGATGAAGATGTTAACACCCAAACTGTATCCGAGAAGTACAATATTATGCCGTCGGCAGGCTTGCTGCTCTTTCCTGAAGATGTGGAGAAGGACGACTGGCTTCATACTCCTGATCCAAGCGACAAGGATCGAGACAAGTGCGAGATATTCAATAAGAGAGGGATGATGAACATTGGGGGCCTGCTGTTTGTTACTTTCGGTGTCCTAGCTCTATTTGTTGTATACCCTGCTTTGTAAGTCCTCCACTTGCTTGACTAAATCTTGAGACTGAGATTTCGCAGAACATTTGTACAGCGGGTCGTAGGCGAACCCGACGATACCTGTTCCACGGACGCAGATTGTTTGTCTACCAATCTACCTCTGCTCAAAAATCTAAGAACGGGACTCATCGATCCTCATACTCCAAGCTCTGCCTTGACAAAGACAGCTCAAGATGGATCAAGCCTAAAACTTGTGGTATGTGAGAGAATGCTCATGATCAGTACCCCGCTAACACAGCTAGTTCTCCGATGAGTTTAATACGGACGGAAGGACCTTCTATGATGGCGACGATCCATACTTTCAGGCAGTTGATATCTGGTACGGTGCCACGGGAGATATGGAGTGGTACGATCCGGATGCTGTTACCACTGCCAATGGAACACTCAATATCAAGTTTGATGCCTTCCAAAGTCACAATCTCAACTATCGCTCCGGAATGGTACAATCGTGGAATAAGATGTGCTTCAAAGGTGGTCGAATTGAAGCAAGTATATCGTTGCCGGGGAAAGGATTTGTTTCCGGTTTCTGGCCCGGTTTCTGGACAATGGGAAATCTTGGGAGGCCCGGATACCTTGCAACCACAGATGGTACATGGCCCTATAGTTATTGGGACAAGTGCGATGCTGGAATCACCGCGAACCAAAGCTCGCCAGATGGAGTCAGCTGGTTGCCAGGAATGCGATTGCCAGCATGCACTTGCGCAAATGAAGACCATCCATCTCCAGGTAACTCTCGTTCAGCGCCGGAAATCGACATCATCGAAGCCAGTGTGGGCTACATAGGGCCGGGCTACAATAATGGCACAGGCACAGCGTCACAGTCATTCCAAGTGGCACCGTTTGACATCTTCTACACGCCCGATTATGAATATGTGGAGGTATATGATTTGGAGGTTACTACGCTGAACGCCTACCGAGGTGGCCCATATCAAGAAGCCATGTCATCTGTTACTTGGCTAAACGATGAGTGGTATGATGGCAATGCATATCAAACCTATGGCATTGAATACACCCCTGGAGCAGAGGGAGCTATAACGTGGTTTGTTGGAGATGATTATACATGGAAGCTCGACGCTAGAGCCATGAGGCCTAACGGAAATATTGGTCAAAGATTACCCCCAGAGGAGCCAATGTCTGTTGTCATGAATTTCGGAATGGGAAGCAGTTTTGCGCAAATCATGATAGCAAACCTGAACGAACTGTTCCCAGCTACCATGCGATTTGACTACCTTCGAATCTATCAACCATCTGGTAGCGAATCAGTAACCTGCGACCCCCCTGGCTACCCTACCACGGAGTACATTCATCAACATCCCGAACCATATGGTATGTAATTTCCACTTTCCATCCCCTTGTAGACTGTTGCTAATTCTTATTCTAGCAAACCCCAACATCACCAAATGGACAGATGCTGGCTATAAAACGCCAAAGAATACCCTTGTTGACGGTTGCAAGTAAAATACCACCCCCTTGATCCAATAGTTTATTTTAAAACGGATCCCTCGCCATCTCTAGGTAGAGAGACGGTATGAATTACACGTGTAAAAAGACTATAGAAGGCGCTCTCGCCGCCATTAATGGCTTTGTTTTCAGCATTATCGAAGATCGCGATTGTTTTGATCATTGCATAGCGGACTCGGCGTATCCCTCTTTACTTTACTTTCTATACCTCATATTCCTGATATGGAATCGCATCTTGCGGCCTGCTCTGTTGCAGCAATTGAGTTGCGTGTTTGTACAATACTACTTTTTCTTTATTTCATATTTTAGGTGTTAATGGGTGGTCAGCCCCTTTGTTGGATTATTAGACTGGATGGGTCTTTGCGCGGATGGCCGACTTGATGATAGGAAAGGACAGCTGGCTGTAGTAGATCTGATGAGTCGAGGGAGTAAAGATAGATTTTTTGGGTGGCCTGGTCATTTGGTATAATGAGCCAGTGTAGCTAGAATACCAACCAAGTCGATAGATAGCTAATACAAGCCAGAAAGGCACGTGTTTCTAGCGCAAGGTTGTACGATC
This sequence comes from Chlorociboria aeruginascens, assembly GCA_002276475.2. Lineage (NCBI taxonomy): Eukaryota > Fungi > Ascomycota > Leotiomycetes > Helotiales > Chlorociboriaceae > Chlorociboria > Chlorociboria aeruginascens. Next base: position 27,355 of record NCSK02000260.1, on the reverse strand, counting down.
CAAGCACTGCAAGTTCCGGTTTATAAATTGCCCTTGAAGGTCCGCTAATATAGTACCTAAGGATAGCAAAGAATCCTACCATTATCTGGTGCGCTAGGTCTTCTTATGCAATCCCAATCAATGCTGGCACATTGTTTCTTCCTCTTATCCTTTTCCGCTTCAGTGTCGGGCAAAAGAAATACATTTTGCTAGGGATCACGCCCGATTTCACAATGTGGCTTGTACCAATACGCTAGCTTGCCGCCTGCAGCCTTCTTTTTCTTCACCCAGACATAAGTCCCTCAGCATCTATTTATTCCTCCTGTTACTCAGAGGAGCGCCTTTTCCTTTTCATGCTCCCACTCTCAAGTGCAGAATGGATCCTTTGTCAGTGACAGCGTCGATAGTGGGCATTCTCGCCGCGGCGCAGCAGGTCTCCGCCTACATTGGCAAGATCGTCTCGACGGCCAAGAAGGCGCCAGAGGAGATGCTAGAACTTAAAGCAAAGATTGATAATGTCTATGCAGTTCTGGTACAGCTACAAGCCTTGCTATTGGGCCAGGGAAGACCACAGCAGTCTCGCACTGCGTTTATCCTGGTGGACCAGGTAATGATTGCTCTGTGTGCGTGCGTAGTGATTTTCTCGAAGCTCAATACGTTTGTGAGTGCTTTGGAGAATGATGTCAGGTTAGGCTTGGTTGAGAGGATTAGATGGGCGCTCAAGGCGGATGAAATTAAGGAATATCTACAGAAGCTAGACCGCCAAGAAAGCTCGTTGTCACTAATATTAACTATTCTGACCTGGTATGACGCTCATCTCAAATGTTATAGAGCAACTACTCACTTGGAGTTCATAGCGAGTCTAATTTCGAAGCTAGATCGGCTGTCGATCGTCTAGAAGATGCTATAAACTCGCTGCTTCAAAGCCATGAGCGGTTACGCGACCGGTTAGGTGCAATGGATGGATTTTCCATTCGGGGCTCCGAAGAGATGAGCGAGACCAGATCAAGTCTCTCTAGCAGTAGTGGCAATACAGCGTCGGAGGAGGAGAACACTGTCCGTGTGTTTGGCTTCCAAGACGACTTGGACTCTTCTAGAGTCTATCAGAGAGTCCAGAAAAGCCGCATCGAAGGCGATGAAACATTCTCTCTGTATTCAAAAAGTGACCAAACCATGGCCTGGAGTATGATGTCTGGAATGAGCCTCTCGGAAATCTCCAATATCGGTGTGCTCTGTCTGCCTGTCGCGAAAGGGGACATAAGCAACAGCGAGGTTTACCAATTTGGGGCTCCAGACAACATGGCTAATTCGGGCTTGGTTGGTAAGAGAATGAGGACTTTCCTAGCATCGAATGAGTACGACATCGAAGACTGGAATATCAAAGTCAAAATAGGTGCTATAGGCGTTACATATCAAATGGTTTCAAAAAATTTTACAAATCAAGATCTGATATGGGTTATACCTTGCGTAGGAGATATTAAATACCCTGTCGATAAACCAGCAGAACCATTTACTATATGGATAGCAGGAGAGTCTCAGCAGGTAAAGGTTCAATATCATGCTGTTAGGAATATTATCTACGTCTTATTGGATTCGCCGATTTTCCGCGAACGAAAGAAGGCTTTACCATATCCAGACCCTGAAGACAGTACAAAAGCGCTGTTTTATTCTCTGTGGAACCAATCAATAGCAAAGATCATGGAGCGCTTCCAGTTCGACATATACTTTCTCGCCGATTACCGAAGTGCTCTGGCATTGCTCTATCTGCTTCCTAGAACTGTGCCCTGCTGCTTTTGCCATTCTTATCCTGGCCCTATATCCACATCGAACTTGGAATGGGATGCACGTGAAAGCAGAAACCGTCTTGCTACAATATTCTGCCTAGACAAGTCGACGATTGAACAGTATCTGATGGTTGGATTCGAGTGGAATCTGCTCTATATGACCGCAAAGTATCTGGCGCTTAACCAGAATGGGACGGGATATGTAAGTGTAGGTGACAAGGCAAACTACGATTCCAAGTCTGAGAGCCACAGGACGGTTTTCGCCTCTGGAATAAGAGAGATAATCCACCTTCCGTTTCCAGATCCGTCGGACACCTCTCCCTTCGATGAGACCTTGGAGACGGTTCTCGCAAGGCCCATAGATAGGGAATGGGAATCTCGAAGGCCTAAGTTACGAGTGAACTTCCAGGAATGGGCGGGGCTAGAAATCAACCCCACGGCAGAACTTTTTGTATTCATTGGTCGTTGGGAATACGGCAAGGGGATAGATCTCATAGCAGATGTGATGCGCGACATCCTAGCTGAATATGATAACGCTCAACTTGTTTGCATAGGGCCAGTAGCGGACGAGTTCGGAAAGCGTGCAGCGACAGATCTAACTAAATTAATGCGCGTTTATCCTCGGAGAGTTTATATTAAACCTGAGTTCACGACTCTGCCTCCGTACTGTTTCTCAGGCGCAGAATTCACAATCATTCCTTCGCGTTATGATCCCATCGGACTTGTGGCCATCGAGTTTTGTAGAAAAGGGGCTCTAGTGATTGGTCCTAGTATTGGGGGGCTCGGTCGAACGGTATGTTTATTAGAGTAGTACATTATATACGATCGTGCTGACGATGGAGTAGCCTGGATTCTGGTATAGGACGAAAAGCTGGTACAGTACAAAACCTTCCACGGATACCTACCTGCAGCGACGTTTGAAGAGAGCTATCCGAGACGCCATGTCATCGAGTTTTGCTGACAGGCAAGCTATGAGAGCGGCTGGTGTAGCAGGAAGGTTCCCTGTTCAGAAATGGGTTGAAGAAATAGATCGCATCCAGGGTACCGCCATCAGAGTACATTCCCAGCAGCTGTTGAGGAATACTCGGAGGGAGGAGCGCGAAGCCATGAAACCGGTGCGCTGAACTCGAAAGAGGAGAACAGCAGGGGACGAGAGATGGCTATCGTTGGCATCTTTCAAAAGATATCGCCTGCCTAAGGTATCATTTGATTTTCGTGGGGATTGGAGTTTGAGATCCTACTTTCTACTTCCCATGATGCAGATCTCAATTCACACAAGGGTGTATATAGTAAGACTCTTGGAGGTATTTTTACTTTCTGTCCTTTTTAGGAAAAATGAAAATGTTATCAACATGTACCGTACAGTACCTTACCTACCTTTATCATTGGCCGAGGCAAGATACACACAATGTTCTAGAAGTATGGACCTTGTAGCTCAACCTTGTTCAACAATCCGATCCCAAGACATTTGTACTGCAAACCGAATTGGAAGACGTTTAGGATCCTGTTACTGTTACTATACGTATTCAGGCAATCATAATTCTACAACTTCCCAATATTTCTGTTCTCAGCTATCACGCACCACCAGCGCCATGGAGGAAGGTGACAGGGCACAACCCCACGAGTCTTATAGTAATGTCGAAATATCCAAGGTGGAAACACGACGTCTCTATATGGAAAATTTACAGATTTACACTTTCATGTGTAGCAACAACGGGCTTTCAAAATCTTCTCGATCGATTCAATCATCAGCCAAGCACGTCGGATTCAAAGGATGGTTGTGGCGCGCACATTTTGTGATAGTATAGCACGCCGAGGGATGCTGTGGGGTTAAGACATTGGAAGGAATCAAGACAGGAAAATCTGATTCTAGGTTGGGAGGGGGGAGCCGGGGTAGTTTATAGTTCTGGTTCGGGACACTACCATCTCCTCTTTTTGTTTTTTATATGCAGTGAAGGAGACATGGCACACACAACAGCTCTGTTCTGTCCTTTCCTCGCCAATGGGAGCACCATACCGGCTAGATTGCAACACTTTCGCCCTCACGCAGGAGACCATCGATTGAAGTTTTTACATTGTTATTCGAAGGTTGAAATTGATTGCTTAAGGATATCTTATGCTCTTTGACACGAGCTGAGCACGTTGATCAGCGATGAGAAGGCTTTGTGGATTCTTTACTCTTATCAATATCACATTTCGGTGGAGAGTTTCTTATCGACAGTCTGTCTTTAGAGGCTTATTCCTTCATGGTTTAGTTACTTGACTATTCTCCCTCAAGACGAAATTTTTTGGGCGAAATAATCACGCCGACCTACCCGATCCGACAAATTACTACTCTACACACTCGAAGCCATGAGTTTGTCCTTGAGAGAGCAGTAATGATGGCTTGGAGAGAAAGAGCATTCTCCTGACCTGTGAGATTATTCCACCGTGGGAGTTGCCGATTATGATTGCAAGACAGCTCGAGACGGACGTCACATTTGCATACGGGTGGATGGGTGTGGCTTTTGGAATTGCGAAAAGCCCTCACCATATGACACTAAAAAGCAAGAAAATCAAACGAGTCCAAGACGAAATGCGTAAAGTATCCGATAAGTAGAATGTGTGCCACTGGACTACATAAACAGCGACTATGTATCCCAACCTTGTCAAATATATTACGCAGTGAAGCCAATGTCAAATACAATACCAATCTCCTCCAAACGAAAGAACGCAAGAGCTCACGTAGAGATTGCATTAAGGGGCTTGTATACAAATACAAGAGTAGGATTTTACAATCCAATACAGTACAGGACTGATAGATTCGCTATTCGATAGCTTTTCCGATGTTCTCTTAGAATTTCTTACATGGTTGAATTAATTAGCTATGCATAGCAATCCTATGATCAGAGCCCTTAAAATCCTTGGCATATTAGCAACGGTGAGTAATTCCGTGTCCACTTCTTGCGTCTTAGCTTCCATTCTTTGGTCGATGGGGCTCCTGGTAACGACGAATGGTCGATTTCTGACCTTGCAATTTATCTCACACCACCTAGAATATATACGTTCGTATCAAAGTCGTCTTTAGAATTCTGAAGGAGTTTCGCTTCAGAAAAAAAAGAAAGAAATGGCGAGGAAGGGAACGGTAGGTATTATATCTGCGTATGAAGGGGCTCAAAAAATGGAAGGATAATCCAAGCCATATTCGAGACATTCATATTCGTTTCAATTTCATCGGTTTCCCCATTTGTACAGTGTCCCTTAAAATGCCTTAACATTTACACCTCCCCTCCGTCGCCTTTGAAAAGTCCATAATGACCTGATGCACCTGATCCCTCATTGACCATGCTCTCAGCGTCACCAACCTGTTTGCGTTCTGTGACTTCTCTATTTTTTAGATTCATCTGCTTATGTCTCAATGGCAATGTCAATCCTCGAGGAGCGAAGTCCCACGACCCTCTCCTGACTGCTAATTGTTACTGTAATGGTTCCGACGAACTTGATAGTCGGTTTAAGTGTAAATACACATCCGTACCATAACTGATCTTGTTAGTGATACATCACACTTTATAGATTAATCACTCACCCTTCCATACTAATCAACTTCAAATCGCCTCCAAAATACCGCGCATATAATCGTGAAATAGGTAATCCATATCCAAAGCCGGCCATAGGCGCCTTGAAATCGCTCTTATCAAAGTCTGGATCCAAACTCGGGGTCGTATCCACAGTGGTATACATGTAAGTCCACACAAGAGGTATAGCACTCCGTGGTATTCCTCCTCCCTCATCTGATATCTTGATAGTAATATCTTCTTTCCCTTCCGCAACAACCACTTTAGTGACTGGGAAATCTTCCTTATCTTGTCCATGAGTTTCCACCACAGCTCGTAATGAGTTTTTCAACGTCTCGAAGAGCATATGAGATAAATGTCCTGGGACGTACATAAAATTGAGATTTGGAGGGCAAACGAGTTGGACTTTGGGGGCATCGAATAATCCGTAATGATCCTCACAGACAAATCGAGCATTCTCAATAGCTTCTTCGGCTAGATCTCGTACGTTCGTTTTGGTGCAAATTATTCCAACGTAGCTTGGATCCTTGTCGTGACTCTGATCCGTCAAAGCAATATGTTGTCCAATAAGCATTCGTATCCCAATCCGTGACATATAAAAACGATCTAAGAAAGCTTGGATATTGTGATCGATTTGCATCCGTTGCCGTTTGCGTTTATATTCGAGGATTCCTTGAGCGACGGTTGTGACAACGCTGTCATGCCGCCGTTTGATATGATTCAATGTATTCGAAAATCTTTGGTTGTAATCTTGAAGCTCGGGAGGCCAATCCTCACCATCCTCCACTGTTGCAAAATACCGTCTAACCGCGGATTTTTTCGAATCCCCATTCCCATTCCCATTCCCATTCCCACTTCCATTTTGCTGCCACGGTGACGAGGTATATTGGCCCTTTTCCACGCTGGGATTGCTTATAGCTTCTGTAAGTATCTTTGATGGTTTCCCATTATATTTCGTAGGTCTCATAAGCCTATCTCGGATGTCTTTTGCAAGTTGTGGTTTGGGAAGAGTCGTTATTTCCTATGTCATGTTAGTGGACTGACTCGAAATCTCGGCCAGGGAAAATACCTCAAAAGACTGTGCATACCAGTCCTGAACTTTCTTAATTGATGGCATATCATTCAGTCCATCTGGCAGATCTCCAAGCTCTTGTACCCGATGTGCGAGTCGTATGGGTAATTCTTCGGAGAGGAATTGTGAGGCACGAAAGAGAGTCCCTAGACAGGCAATTAGTCAAACCCATTGAGAATTTGCAGGGTCAAAGATCTATATTACCCGTTGAAGGCCTCTCTCCGAATTGCACCATCTGTCTCAAGCTCACACCGGTTGCAGGGAAGCTGGAATAATGCTTGATGGTATTCATCAGCATATCCGACTTTTTCCACGACATGTTGGTAGTAAATTCCGGCCCTCAGGCCCGTGATTGCATTGACACGCCCTTCAATTGCTGGACTGAGCAGTTCCACCTCGACTTCGACTTCGATCTGTTTGCTAGCTCTTGTTGTCTCCCCGCGTTCCCGAATGATCCTCGACCTTATGACGCAGATGACAAGGCGGGACAGGTGTGAGCAATTGAACAATGTTAACAAGTCAATGCCTTTTAAACGGTTATTTAGCTTTTCAAAGCTCTGTATAATGCAATGAGTTCTTTGTGCCGGATATAAATGGTCGTGTGCCCAGAAGAGTCATCGAAGTACTACTGAGCCTTTTCGAACGAGGGGCGCTTGTTTACCGATGGGCCGACGAGATTTCCTGCGGTTTTGATCATATGTACCACGTTGACGCTTGTGATTTTTATATTGACAAAGTCACACAAAGCCATCTAATCATTCAATGTCGCAGTTACATCATCTTTGGAGACACTTGGGCTATATTTATCTCTATTTTGAACGATTGCATAACTTCTACATACCTACTAACTACCTCGGTCTTCAACGATTCGGAGGACCGGAGTTGGAGCAAAACATAACGCCACAAGCATAAGAAGCTCATTTATAGACTTATTGGGATATATATGGTACACGGTCCGTCCACAAAGCCGGAGGAAGGATCAGAGCATACGTTGAGGCTTTGTTCAGTTTGGTTGGACAAAAGGATGGTTTTATGTTAGTGCTTTGAGCTTACTTCAGAAGCTAGTTTATACAGCAGTGTATTATTTTTATAATTACTACATATTTCGGTGGAGAGAATGGAAAGTTCTGTTCTCTCATATTCACTCGTTGGACTTAAATGTGCTTCTGCTTTGTGAAAGAGAAAGTAGTATTCCCAGTTTTGGACTCTATTCCCTTCAGCAGGAAATCATCCTGGCTCAATGTCTTCAAAATGGAATAGAAGATAACAAGAACCTTGCTTCCCGTTGTCCACAATTTACAAATGGTAGAGTTATAAATCACCTGATGTACCTTTCCTTCTAAGATAAAAATAAACAACATTAATATCTTCTGCTTTATCATTGTCTGAATTGAAATTTAAACGATGATGGGCTAGGATATCATATCACAGTTGATGCGATATTACATTTGTGGAGGTTTAAAACCCCTCGGGTTACAGTATTGGCTTTCAAAGATTATGAGACCTTTTCTTTTATCAGCAGTGCCTTCCATATTTTGAGCGTAGAGTGCTATACGGGAAGGAACGTTGCCCATTAACCCCAAGATTTTATTAATTGTCTTTTTCACTCTCCAACCCTCTTCAATTTCGACTCATCATGGTCATTATACCGAAACTACCGAAGTCCTGGACTATAAAGTCAGACCGAAGACGCGCTTCATCTCGCAGATTTGTTTTGACGCCAGTTCATATTTGCTGGGGCTTCTCAACTTTCCTCTTCTTAATCGTCTTCTCGCTCTTGTACCGACTGTCTCGAAATGATATTCGTAATACTCACGACCCTGGAGAGGAGTAGGTTTAGTCACCTTTTTTTTATTATGGCATACTACTTACTAATTCGTATTAGTATGATCAAGCATTTCATTGGAAGTAAGGACTGCGGAATTGTGCAATCGGACATCTATCTAGTGCCATACAGTTCAACTTCTCACGTCTCGCCATTCTGCAATGATCGCGCAACACTTCTGGAAGCTTTAAGCAATGGAGGCCGATACGGATTTGATGAGCCATATGTCGGGAAGGGTAGATGCATTTGAATCTTCAATCTCCAATCTCTTTTCACTAATCATTGTTAGATTGCTCTTATAGGTGGTTTTCGACGCCAGAGGTTTGTATGATACTCGAACGCTTCAATACCATCATATTTGTTGGGGACGATATAGCACGATCTGTATATGCTGCTTTCAATGTTCTTCTCAGAGAAGACCTAGCTTTCGGCAGCCTCCAACAATGGATCATGAGTGACCAGGATCTTATTACCTGCAATTGCAATAATCAGTTCCTCAACAGCGACTGCTGGGCATACACTATGGACAGCAGCGAGAAGATGGAAACTAAAGAGGTGAATGAAAGGAAAGGAAGTCCATATCACTGTGATCGTAAGGTAACCCCAATCTTTGGATATCAATTCATGATACTAACACCGCACGAGGAGTTCCCCACGCGTATCTGGCAGTGGATAATACTCCAGCATCAGCAACATCAATTGCTCACTTCAAAGACTTAGCCTATGCGAAACCAAACCCTTGGCAGCCAACTCCAGTTATTTTCTCCGTCGGCCACAGCTCCTCTTTTGACACCATAAAAGCAACCAGAGCCCTCGAGGAATGGCTTGCGCTGGCTACGGGATCGGAAAGAAATGTCCCTGTACTCTTCTTGGGTCCGCCAGCTTTTGGACTGGGGAAGCCTTTTGAAACGGCACCGAAAGAAGACAACGCTTTGGTATGGGCATTTCAAGAAGAAATGGCAGCAATAACGAAACAAAAGCATACAGATATTCTTGGGTTGTACAATCTGACGTTACAGGCGTCAAGCCCAGATGGAGACCTTTTTAGTGAAAAGGTTGCGTTAGTAGAAGCTATGATGGTGATAAATTGGTTGTCAAAGCTGGAAACCTCGTGATGATATTATTAGATACAGAGATGATCATTGTGTGTATATCACAGGAGCCAAATCAAAAGAAAACGAACGTACATCCACTATTTAAGCTTTGCTAGATGAGTTGCCGTTCCAGGCATATGCTACATTGGCATTAATCGTGCTCACCGATGTCCTAAACAGAAGAGATACCTCGAACAGGCGGGTAAAATTTAGAATATTGTAAATTAATGTGGATATCAAACTTCCCACGGAAAGTCCAATGGCTCTGGCCAAATGCATCATCCGAAATTGTGTATACATGAACAATACGTTCTCTTACATAAAGCGAACAGCCTTTCGCTGAAGATAACGCCACCAAGATTGTGATTACAGAGCTTAGGCCTTGTACAATGTATCCAGGAAACCGCTAGCAAGCTCCACAACCACGCTTTTATTCGGCAAGCTTCCAGCAACACCATATAAAGCCGCACTATCACCCAGACTCTTCCCCTTTGCACCCTTCCCTTCCACAACCCTAACTCTCTCCTTCTCCTTCTCTCCCTCAACCACAGCCTCCAGATCCGCAACTAGTTTCTCCCATACCTTCACAATGGGCACGGTGACGGCGACATGAATTGCTGGTGGACTTTGGAGGGAGTTGAGATGCCACCCTTTCGCAGACATTGCATCCGCAATATCGTAGATATCTAGAGTCTTAGATTGGAAAGCTATGACTGACACGAGCGGATGACCTATAATTTCTAGATCGTTCTTTAAGCCCGGGTTCTCTTTGATTGCTTCGGCGATCTTCTTAGTTGCGCCGACAATGTTGTGACACGCATCAATATACCCATTTTCACCTACTTTCATAAGACTAGCCCAACATCCTGCAATTAACGCTCCTGGCCGGGATCCTGCAATCGATGGCGAGGCGTAGACACCACCGGACCAGTCTGGAGAGATGAAATATTGATACGTTCGTAAATTGGTATTGCGATAGAGAACAGTTGAGTTTCCTTTCGGTGCAAACCCATACTTGTGAGTATCACAACTTATACTAGTGACACCCTTGAGTCTGAAATCGAAAAGTTCAGTTTCAAACCCAGCTTTCTCGAGGAACGGGACAAGGAAAGATCCAAGACAACAATCTACGTGAAGAGGAATCTTGCGTTTCACAGCAATTTTGGATAACCCAGTAATATCATCGATGATTCCGTGGGGGAAATTGGGAGAGGATCCGACAAGGAGAATGGTGTTGCTGTTGATCAGGCGTGATACACTCGGGAGGTGGACTTGGTAATTGGGTGCTGGGCAAGCTACCATATGCATCTTGATGCCAAAATAGGAGCCTGCTTTACGGAAAGCTGTATGCGCTGTCTCTGGAAGAATCCTAGATTCAGTCAATATAAACCCTCAAGGGACATCGCACCACATACATTTCTGGCTCAGTGACTCCTCTCTCCACATATGCCTTCTGTCTCGCACTCAAACAAGCCATTAAAATCGACTCGGTACCTCCACTTGTAGTAACTCCCGCCGCTCCTGAAGGCGCGTTGAACATAGCTAAAACCATGGCTACAACCTCTGCCTCCATCTTCCTGACCCCAGGAAATACATCAGGATGGATTGGATTTGCCACGGTAAACTTTCCAAAAGCTTCGGTTTGTAACTTCATTAAAGAGTCTCCACCATGATATACAGCCCCCGAAACGAATCCATCTTCCCATCGTGTATGGTCCATCGCAGATAGAGTCTCAAGCTCTTTTAATACTGTCTCCTCCGACCATCCTTCCTTTGGCAGGTTCAAATATCGAATAATACCAGGTCCAGAAGGTACAAGTTTCGACTGCAGTTTGGTAATCGCTTCAGAGACTTGTTTCTGGACTTGTGACCGCACACCTGGAGCTCGAAGAAAGAGGCCATAAAGTGTACGTCGAATGGAAATGTACGCATCGAGAAAGGAACCAAATACACCTCTGCCTTTAAGTTTCAACAGAGCTTTCCTCGTCCACCGCATCAAAAATAGGAAGAAGACTATGTTGCGAAGTCTATCAATGGCACATCAATATCAATGTATCACTGGAGTGGGGTCATCCAGCAGACTTACAAGTCAATATTCAGGGCCAGTAACTGGCTCCTGGAACCTCCTTTCTTAGCAGTGAAGCTATTGCGCAAACTCACTGGCATTCTGGAGCTGCCTGGCATGTTGGGCAGACTTGTCGTGTTATTCTTAGGGAATGTTGAGAAGGTTGCTTCGAATGAAGACGCCTCGTCGTGGTCGGTCATTTTCTATCTTCGTGCCGAGGGTGACGCATCACATGCCTAGATAGAGTAATGGCCGCCATTAGATATTACCTATCCCTGCTATTTAGTACGGTATTCTTCTTTTGCTTTTAGCATATTATCGAATACTGAAGCGCTCAATGGAGAATTTAACGGTATCATTGGGTCATGGGGACAAAAAATATCACAATACTTCAAATTATATGTTAGCAATATTGCTTTGCTGCATTTGGCTCCATCCAACGGAGTAAGGTCTTATCAACGAGCCCAGGGCTGCCTTTAAATGACTCGAAAACACTGACACAATATTGTTCGGGTATGTGAAAAGTAATATACAGGAGAGCAAGGCTTCGCTCAATCCAGATCGCTACAGCTCCCACCTCTAAACACCTGTAGCCATACAAGAAACCCATGAAATATTCTACATATGCAAACCATATATAATCATATCATCTTTTCACCCAGAACGCCGTTCTTGCTAATCGTAGATCATGAGAGCATCATTGGCTCTTATATGTGCGCGTGTTATGTGGAGAGGGGTTTGTGGTTTCGTCAAGGTCATCGAGTCGATCTGAATACCGTTCGCCACTGTTTGGAGAACGGTTCGGCCTCCTTTGCGCAATCTCGATTGGAATACTGATCACATCCCGCAAAACGAATGACAAAGTCGCCATCTTTGTAGGCACCTGATTCTTCTGTATTCTGGCTGGGGCTATACGAATTCAAGGTCCTTTGCGGAACGAGAGCAATCTTCGATAGAATTGTAGGATGCCATTGAACAATGTGCTCCTGTTTTTATATAAGTGTGGGCATCTTCAAGGAGAAGAAAATCTTACCAGAGCATGTGTATCCGCCTTCTGGAAATTATAGGAACGGTATAGCGGATCAAACCAGGTATCCAAGAAGAATTTGCTCCAGTCCCCCCTTTTCAAAATGAAACTGCCAGGTGCAAGACCTTCTTTGTCTTGTGTGAGTACCATATCAATATCTGCTCCCTTGATATGCGAAAACGTCTTGATGACACTGTCAGGAGGTACTACTGATTTATCCTTAATCATCAGATTGTCCAATATCTTTGGGTTCATGATATGGCTCTCGACATCCAAGTCTGGATTCATTATGAAGGAATTCTGATCTAGAAACCAGACGAAAGTACTAGATGGATATCTGGTCAGGGCGTGTCGAGTTGCGGGTACTTTTGCCCAAGAACTTGGCGACCCATTAAGGTCGTAATCCTTGATATTGGGAAAGAATACGGTGTAGCCTAGATCCAATCAGCTACATGTTCCCTAAGCATTTAAGTATGTGAATTGGTAATGACTTACCATGTATTTTGGCGAATTCGATTCTGTTCTCCTTCACGTTGTCGATATATTCCTTACTATAATTGTCGGGGTCGAGGACTGTGACTATCACCACTGGAGGCGCGCCCGATGGTATCGTGTCCCCTTGATTAAATAGATGCGAGAGAATGAAGAAGACCGCGCCTAGAAGTAGAGCGCCAACAACCAAAGCTTGTATTCGACTTCTCCGCAGTAGAGGAAATTTGGTCGATCGAGTCGCATAGGGAGAGGGGTTCGAGTTCTTCCTCAAAGGTATTGCTAAGTGCATGATGTCGAAAAGCAGGCCTTTCGGGGGCCGCAAGTATTGTCCTCAAGAGACTGGAGCAAGCGGTTGTCAATCTATGCGAGAGATGCAGGAGGTTATCGCGATGTCTCAATCTCAGATGTCGAGGTTAGCTGTCCTCCTTCGTATTCACAGCTATTAGCTGCTTAGCGCTGAAATGGCGATATTTGTCAACACAGACCGCTTTCGATGACTGGAGAAATGGGTCCAGAGAGGAGAGGAACTGTGCAGAGTGGCGATAATAATCAACCGCGCCCTGCGACCGAGATACGGGTGGTGCTGAAATTGGACTTCAAGAAATTAGCTGTGGTTTGCTCTAAGACGACCCTTTAAGGTTAGCGGCAGCTGTATGTAATCAACGAGGCCCAAAAAAATAAAGTTATCCATGCGACCTGTGATACTCAGAATCCTGGAAGAAATGTCTATCAGCTACCTAGAATTACTAATTATTATTGTTTGGAGATTCAGAGTTATGGGCGCTTCAAAGATAGCTACAGCACAGTATTAAATACATTTCTCAGTGAAAAACGCATCAGATGGAACACCCAACATCCTTGCAGATTAGGGATACAATGCACTATCACTTGTTAGGCATCAAAACATCTAGACCATGATCATTATTGACGTGGTGTTAAGATTGACTCTACGAAAGTTTCATGCTTCCAGATCGGCCAGATGAACCCCCCCGCACAAGATGACTATAAGCCATGCGACTCTTGGTACTCAAAAATCTCGACATTGATATCATTCCCCCCAAATGTGTGAGCGCCTACCGATCTTCCAAGCTTCTTAGACTCAGTCTATATAGGACGCCTAATGTTTGCAATAAAGTGAAACTTTGAGAAATCTAGTGCTTCGATTGTTTGGATTCTATGAGCAGTACATAGAGAGAAGGTTTGAGAAAGCTAATATGAAAGGAAAAGAGTATATTATATATCAACTAAATGCCCCCTGGATCTTTGCAGAAGTACCATGCCGAAGCAGAAAACCAAAAGCAACAATCTCAAATGAAAAAGTGGCATGCGGCAAATAGTTGACGGTGCTAGCGGCCACCCAGAATGAAATAGAACATGACGTTCGTATTTCAGGGCTCCAGCAAAGCGATAGATTTTTGCACACAGACTAGTCGACACGCCACTGAGGTAGGATTTCGTGGCAACTTAAGAGTGTGCAATAGAGATGAGTGTGGAAATGAGATTTTATCCTCTATTCAAAATTTGTAGAACCAGTCACCAGTCAGAATCTCTCAATACTCGACAATGTTCATTTGCCAAAAATTTTGAGCTGCCCTCGAGAGGAAGTCGAATCACCTCAAACTGCTAATCAGTAAGCAATGCTGTTGAGAAAGAAAATCAGACCCTGTTAATAATTTAACTTTAGGTGAACTTGGTATTCCATAAAATGTTGTACAGTGTGTGAACCAACGCGATCGGTAAATTTGACATTATTGCGTCTTCCTGTTTTCATCTCTTACACCTGCAGAACTGTTTGCTTCAGGCTCGGTCTCGTCATTATCACCATCATCGGTTCCTTGGACATCAGCAACTCGCTCGCCAGCTTTCTCGAGGGTTCTTCGGCACCAGGCTCTAACAAACTTCCAAACTGCCTATTGGGACGTCAGGAAATATTTAAATCTGGGGCAAAAATATGAACATACATAAAGGAATGTGATAACACCAATAATAACTAGTGTCCAACTTATATTCTCAAGACGGTCCCGTCCTGTGCCACGTCCACGACCACCCCCCCCTATAATCCCAGTCTGCCGCAAATTCCACCAAGTCCATGGACTCATGGCAAAGAAAGCTTTAACAAACCCGAGTAAGCCTAATGATGCCAATCCTTTCACGAAATGCTCAGTCCAAGTGAACTCTCCATCTTCAAGCTGTATAGGTCTTGGGCCTCCTCGAGGGAGTGAAGTGATAGTGTCGTATGGATCTAGGTAGAGATTGATAATAGGGTCTGCAACGAAACCAAAAATGAAGATTGTGAAAAACAATATAGCAACTGTAAGGATGACCTGTGCGAAAGTGCTACTAATCCAGCGACCCCATCTCAGTCTTTCCAAACGGTACCGAAATTTGCAAGTTGGACATTCCCAATAATTTCTTCGCCCATACGACGGATCGGCATGCCTCCAAGCTTGTAAGCATCCTACATGCACATATTTCTGACTTCCAATACATTTGCACGGTCTGATCAAACGACCCGATTCCGGATCTGACGAGATATACGACACCCTCGGAGCCGGATTCAGAATCGATGTAATACCTTCCATAGATGGCTCAAATGTTGGCAGAACTACCTCCAAGCAAATCCTGCAAGTCCGAGGTGGATAGTGCTTCCTAGGCTTTGGTACTGTCCCTGACCTATTCGTGGTATGAGGGACATCTCTCGGTCTCTCTGGTTTCTCATGGACAAAAGATCCAGGTATGGGCGTGTCTTTATCGTTAGGCAATTCTCCACCACTTTCTTTGGGCCATGGCCAGTCGGCACGAGGGTCATAAGGATGAGTCGCCATTATTCGCTAGCAAGCTCTGTTGTTAGTGGAAAATCTGGGAGGCATTGAAACCAGATAAGTTCGGTTTTGTTCGACTCGTCTTAAGTGATAGCAGATTCCAATAGGAAACAAAGGACCCAAGGGAGGCACATTGAAGTGAGATGTGTCTTCTGAGGAGTAAGAAATCGGCGGAATTATAATTACACGATATCATGCCTCAGGCCACAAATTGGATTCGTACCGCGAAGCTGCCTGTCAATTGCTAAGGTGGACTTCAATTGAACAACAGCTTCCACTCCCAATATCCACCAATTCCTAATCTCTTCTCCGGGTCTGATTATCTTCGAAATTTCTGTAAGATAACTTTTGAAGCAAACACCAGCCATGGCGGACAGATATTCATTCTCCTTGACAACTTTCTCCCCCAGGTAAGCTCCTTTAACCCCAGCTTTGCAAAGCACATATTGTGGCACCTAAAAGCAACAACAAGGACCTCATACTGACTGCAAATAGCGGGAAACTGGTTCAAATAGGTTTGTCAAGCTTTACTATCATCTTATGGAGAGCGCCTTTATTTCCCGCCTCACCGTTATTATATTCCCAGAGACCACAAGACTAACTTCGTGGAATGCAGAATATGCCTTAAATGCGGTCAATCAAGGTGTGACTTCACTTGGTATCAAAGGTAAGCTGAAATATCATTTGAAACCGTTGCTCCATATTTATAAATCTCATAACAGCCACCAACGGCATTGTCCTCGCTACGGAAAAGAAGTCATCCTCCCCCCTCATCGATCCCCCTTCTCTCTCGAAAGTCAGCCTCATCACCCCGAATATTGGTATGGTGTACTCTGGAATGGGACCAGATTACAGAGTGTTGGTCGACAAGGCACGCAAGGTCTCACACACTGATTACAAACGTATCTACAACGAGTACCCACCGACGAGGATATTAGTGCAGGATGTAGCTAAAGTTATGCAAGAGGCAACGCAATCTGGTGGTGTGCGACCTTATGGAGTTAGTTTGTTGATTGCGGGGTGGGATGATGGAATTGAGCCCGAAACGGAGGAAATTTCCGGTACAGAAGCACACCCAGATGAGAAGAAGCCGTCAGGAAAGACTGGAGGTGTTTTGAAGGGAGGGCCTATGTTGTATCAAGTTGATCCAAGTGGTAGTTACTTCCCTTGGAAAGCAACGGCTATCGGCAAAAGTGCTACTTCTGCGAAGACCTTCTTGGAGAAGCGATACACTGAAGGTTTAGAATTGGAAGATGCTGTGCATATCGCACTTTTGACGTTAAAGGAGACTATCGAGGGAGAGATGAATGGAGAGACGGTTGAAATTGGTAAATTCGCCTCTGTATCCAGTGATAACTATCGGCTAATATCTATCCAGGTATCGTAGGACCACCAGCAGACCATTTACTTGGTATTGAGGGGGTTGAAGGCGCACAGGGACCCAGATTTCGAAAGTTGAGCCCTCAAGAAATTGAGGATTATCTTACGAATCTATGAGCTTTATTTCTTGCGCTGTGAAAGTGGTGCAGCTCACGATGTATTATAAATAGCATAAGAAGGCAAAATGAGATAGAAATACTATGATCAAGGTGTTTCGGAATGTTTTCATGCTATTTGATGGTGTCAACCAGAAAGAATGAATTCTTGTAGTCCGCTTTTACCCCAAAAACCTTCTGATTTTTTGAGAGAGGCAAGATAATTTCCTTCCAATCCTCAACTAAGTCAACCTCCACACCGAGCTGTCCATTGCTATTGGAACCAACCCCAAAAACCTTGTGGTCGGTTGTCAATGCAATCATGTGATTTATCCCAACATCCATATCAAGTACATCTCTTCCGTCCAAATCCACTGGCGTTGGGGATCCCGTCAGTTGCTCAAGCATCTTTGATTCTCCTGGTCTTCCTCCCCAAACATAGAGGTCTTTTCCTAATGTCAACGCAGCCGTTACATAGCCACCCGAAGAGACTTTTATGATTGGGCCCGTGGGAAGATCAAGGAGGTCTTCAACCACTGAAGGCTCAGATGCTGGACTAAGTGGTTTGTTAACGATAACCTCTGGGGGGGACAAATAAGAAACTAATTCCTACCTTTCATGGGAGATTTCTCTACCTAAACAGCTCTCATACCTCCCATCCCCCCAAGTAAGAACAGTACCGTCTGATGATAAAGCAGTGAAGGACGTCTGGTTTGCGACAACTTGCTTGAGGTTTTGGAACTCTCCAAGGCTACTGCTATCATTGTCGATATATTTCCGGAAGGAACTGTATTGTCTGATGCCATCTGGAGTAAATTCTATAGAGGATGTAATTAGATCGTGGACCGAAAGCATCCAGAGAGACCCTTACCTGCAATTTTATCATTTCCTGCGATAGCTATGTGTTTTAGACCGTCTTGGCTTTCTAGACAATGGTCTATGAAATCGTCGGGAGAGCCGGCTAGGCGTAAACCTGAGGACGTTCGTACTACACAATCAGTAGATATCCTTCATATACTTAAAAAAGCCCTAGATTCTGAGAAGAGAAGGCTTATAATGATGGAGTACAGGTAAAATCTTAATCACAGGTAAACCCAAAGTCTCATATTCATCAACTACGAAACATCGACCTTGCATGAAGTTTCAATGAATGACTGAGAGGATTCCCGAGTCTCTTGGAGATTTGAGGATGCTGTAGAATGCTCTGGTACGTATAAACCTAGAGACGGACTGACTTGGCCCAATCTGGACCTCGAAAAAGAATGAGATCATGTGACTATCATGTGACTAGACTTCAAGAGACTTCGAGATTTCATCCCCTGAAGTATATATTTGGATATGATCCTAGTGGTAGTCTGACAGACCCCAGACAGAGGAACTATTATCACCCACCTAACGTCGCTGATGAAGAACTTCGTAGGAACTCTATAGTTTCATCTGCTAGAATCTGGTTGAAAAGCTTGAGATCAGACGGCTGAGAGGGGAATGGTCCTTCGAATTGCAGTTGATTCCAAGCATTGAAACCAGAACCCCAGATCTCCATTCTCATGCATGCAGCCCTATGAAGCACAATCATAGGTTGGTGGTGGTGATTAGACTGGAGTGGCTTGTCCAAATGGCACAGCCCACCTTTGCGTTCCTTCGAACGTCGGCACATACAAATAGAAAAATATAGTTACTGTATCCTTCGTCACTCGCCAAGCATATCCATCCCACCATCCAACCTCTTCACTGTCAAACTATCGTCGTCGTGTGGTCAAGCCCGATTTTGACGTTGCGGTTGCATCTCCAAACGAGAGCTTTCTCTGCCTAGTCTACCTTAGCCTTGACGTGTACGATCGATCAGCTCTTACGAATCGCCAAGCGCAACAGCCCAGGCTCCCATCAATTCCTGTTGCCTGCCTTCTCATATATTTTATCTCTATATATCATCATTCCTTCGCTTCGGATCAGTTACTGTACTGCAGGTGTTGTCAGCGGTGAAATTCTGTACCGTTTCAGGTGTCCTCGTCAATCCAACTCACAAACATCCATGGGCAATTGAGTGGCTCGTCGAGGCTCCCTGGATCACTTGAGCAGTTGATTCGGCTCTGCCCACACCAAAGCAGACAGGCTGTTCGGCGCCGACCAAATCGTCAAGCCTCTGATGATAAATCGCTCAGCAAAGTCTATATGGGGCCAATCCCCCAAGCCAGATCAAGTTCCCTCAAATTGTCATTATGAATATTGATCTTCCAATCCGGAGGTCCAGTCGTCGAAACGAAGAGAGCCGGGAACACTTCCTGAATTACACGCCTACTTCCTCCACCGAGGCAATATCTGGACCAATTCGAGAACCAGCAGCACTTAATGATAGGGTCATAGTTGGTCTAGATTTTGGAACTACTTATTCGGGGTGAGCAAGTTATTATATTTCATTCTATTCAAGCTCTTGTGGATCTGAGGCGGACCTCAAAAAGAAGTACAAGACGGCCTTCACATCAGCTCTGCTGCACGTGACATGTTGAGCTTAGGGTCGAAGGAGATCTTGATCAAGACGGTCGTCATTGAACATATCATACGCGAATTGAATCTCAGCTCGACATTTATTTCTTTTCTCTTTTTTTGCAATATTTGTTACTGACTATCAAGTAGAGTTGCTGCGGTTTACACGTCGACACCAGACGATGTAGAAATTATCAAGAGTTGGCCA
Organism: Chlorociboria aeruginascens; assembly: GCA_002276475.2. Lineage (NCBI taxonomy): Eukaryota > Fungi > Ascomycota > Leotiomycetes > Helotiales > Chlorociboriaceae > Chlorociboria > Chlorociboria aeruginascens. The sequence goes on along the minus strand of NCSK02000260.1, from coordinate 7,474 downwards.
GGAGGCAATGGTATTACTTCTGACAAAGTACCAACTGAAATTGCATACGATTTCCCTCCCGAGGCTCCTGTAGGAGTAGACCCATTAATCAAATGGGGTTTTCAATTCAAACCCGAAGAATCTCGTCTCCGATGTATAAAATTATTCCTTGATCGTTCTCAAAAGTTACCCTTCTACGTCAGTCCGCTGGAAACAGCAGCACAACTGAAGAGATACAACAAAAACGTTGCCGATGCTGTGAGTGACTATCTGACTCAAGTGTACGAGCACACAATGGAAACTTTGACTCGTCGATATGGAGAGTCCTTCATGGCTTCGACGAGAGTGGACTTCGTCCTTACGTGTCCAGCTGTGTGGTCAGATGCTGCCAAAAACACCACCTTACAGGCAGCCGAAAGGGCAGGGATGGGTGCGAAATCAGAAATCCAGATGATCAGTGAACCCGAAGCGGCGGCTGTATATACGCTAAAGGCCATCCAACCAAATCACCTCAGTGCTGGCGATAATTTCGTGGTGTGTGATGCTGGCGGTGGCACTGTGGACTTAATCGCCTACAAAATTATTTCGTTAAAGCCATTACGGGTCGAAGAATCCGCAGTTGGAACAGGAGGTCTATGTGGAAGCGCTTTTCTCAATTACCGCTTCGAAGAGCATGTCAGGGAGCGTATTGGTGCTGAAAGATTTGATGATATGAAAGTAAAGAAAGGGAAATCTTGGCAAATGGGGTTGAAATACTTTGAAGAGTTCGTGAAACGGAATTTCAATGAAGAGGAACATTCAGAAGTCAACGTTCCACTCCCAGGATTGCCTGACGACGAAGTAGCCGGGCTAGATTGTGGATTTTTAGTCATGACGGCAGCCCAAATCAAGGAAATTTTCGAGCCTGTTGTCAAAGAAGTCTGTGATCTGGTTCAGGGTCAAGTAAGTGGTATCAGGGCAAAAGGAGGAATTGTATCTGGAATAGTTCTTGTTGGTGGTTTTGGACAAAGCAATTATCTCTACACCAGACTGAAAGCACATTTCAACTCCGCTGCGCCACCTCCTTATAGCGAGAGGCCTACACATGCGGAAGCGTCGCTGATTGAGAATGGGTCGGTCGAAGTTATGCAACCAGTCAATGCGTGGACAGCAGTGGTTCGAGGAGCCGTATTGAGAGGCCTCGAAGGAAGCATGGTCGTTTCTCGCAAGGCAAGGATGCATTATGGAACTTCTTATGCGACGGTCTATGATGAGGACAAACACGATGTTAGCGAGCGTTACTGGAGTCCACTTTGGGAGCGATGGATGGTCAGCGATAGAATGCAGTGGCATATACAAAAGGTATGGGAGCTTGAACAATTTTCGTTTGCACTTGGACTAATACTTGTAATAGGGAGAGGCTCTGAACACATCTACACCTATCAGCTTTCATTACACAAGAAATTTCAGGTAAGACCTGCAAATATCCTAATTCGTCCCATGTGCTAATCCTAGCCAGACCTGGACAATCACTAGTTGTATCGGACGACCTCATTGCCTCGGACGCTGACGGGGACCCTCCATCCGCCTACTCCCGAGACCTCATCAATGTGTGTACCCTCACGACGGACCTCGGCGCCGTCCCCAAAAGCTTATTTACCCGACTTACAACGACACGAGGAGTCGAATTTGATAATCTAGACTTCACACTGGAAATGGTTGTTGAGAGCGCCGGGCTTGCTTTCGAACTGAAGGTCGATGGGTTCCGCTATGGACGAGTAGAGGCCGATTTTCATTAATATAAAGAGTTAGAAAACTTATTGGTATGACGAATTGAATAATGGATGAGAGTGATGGAATGGACGTCAAATATATCTTTTTAACTATATATAGAGGATGGCTGCTTGCGGAGCAGATATCAGCGATATGGAATCGATGTCTATCTATACAGGCAAAAACCTCTCAAAAGGTGACACTGACGCGGAGTATGACCCTGGACGTGGCACTGCATGGTATAACCCAATCATCCCGAATGCTAGAAGCAATATAGAAGCCCAAGTAATGAAATTTCCCTTGGGCATCAAACTCAAAACAGGGCGTGCCTAAAGCTAGAGACCAATGAAGCCATCTCAACCAAAGCGAGGCGGAGTCCCATCCCCTCATGGTCCCACCCTGCTCCGAATCTATGATGGGCCACGATATATACCTCATGCTTAAATACCCTCAGTGTGTTATATATGGATGTAATATGGCCGATTGATTTATAAAAAGCATTAACAAGGCTGTGCTAATAAGCGAGATGAATAATTAATTCCTTTTGCATGGCAAGTAAGTAGCCTGTCGGTTTTATCATGGGATAGATAAAAAGAATATCCCTGATTGTACTGTTAGGATAACTCTGTATGCTTTTAGTCATTGGCTCTTCTCTTGAATATATAAAAATGGGGGTGAGCGTGTTGAGTTCAACGCTCCTTGATCAAGTCCCGGAGTACCTACTGATCTTTGAATAAAAAAGCAGCCACTGCTCGAATATATTATGATATCCCTTTTTTCTTGACAAATGAAAATTCTTGTACGTTCTGTATGGCTGTGAAATGAATACTATCAATGGGAGCGGGAAGTTCACGCTGTCTGCGGGCAGGATGGCTTCCGAGTTGCTGGAGATTAGCCACTCGAGTTTCACTGCCTGCAACCTAGATGCGTACAAGTCTTCTTTGAGATATGAGATTGTTATTCTGGCTCTATCTTGAAGTCAGCACATATAGGAATTGAATCTCGTTTCAGGAATATTTTGTCGGGGACGGGTCGGTAGCCTTGGCTTTTGCATAGTCCGTTGATCATATACAGATGCCTCATGAGAAGTCTACCCAGTTACCCTACAAAGCATAATAAAAAAGTCAGAGCACACTCGCAAACCATAAAACAAGGACATCAATAAACTCAAAAATAAGAACACAGAGGCTACGAGAAGTTATTACAAAATCTATCTATCTTTTCCATCCAACCTAAACTAACGTTTGATCAGAACGCCGAATCATATCTCATTCCTTGATATCCATCCAGACATAGTGCCTCAATCAGGCCATTCACCAGATCCATGATCGAAACGTCGGTACCATCCGAACGTTAGAATTTCACGGCCTTACCGGGAGAGTCTGCCTCGCCAGCGTACCTGCATACTGGAACCCGCCATCATCATGCATGTGAAAAGTAACCCAAAATACGGATACAAATTTTACACGGCCAAGGAGAAATAAGAAGAAAACGGAGAATAAAAAAGCAAAAAAGCAAAAAGCAAAGGAGAAAACCGGTTTCGCCACCAAGGAGAGTAAGGAGACCAATCATATACCCGAATCGAAACTTGATGAAAAATTTTATCCTGGCCTTACCAACCCTACTCAGAAGTATTGTCTTTCATTCTAGTCACATTTCGAAAATTCACTTTTCGGTGTGGGAAGAATGTCGAGGTGAGGGAAGGTTGTCGTTATACCTCACTTCGACCTGGCGGTCAGATCTTCGAGATAGTCGCAGAGGCTCGTCTTGCTGCTTCCCTTTATGGTTCGCTTTTCGCCTTTGTCGCTCTTCCATCTGCAAATCATCATGGATTTGCAACTCCTTTTCCTTCTTCCTTATCATTTCAGGAGTCCGGTACCCGGGAGGCACCAGATTCGGACAGAACGGTCTCTCGGTATATCCCTTGGCATGTTGATAGTCCTCGGGACTGATCAACCCATGATCATACACGTATTCGATGACCCAGAAATCGGGTCTCGCTCGTTGGACCAGAGCGGGGTCCGCCAGATGCCCACCAATATGGATCATCCTTTCTCGCCAGCTCAACGATGGGTCTGAGGGGTTCTCGAAAACTTCCTTATCGCAGAATATGCAGATCGAATAACTAGGAGGTGGATGCCCCCCGAAATGCGAAACACTATGCGAGATCCATGCCTCGAAATTTGTGGGATGAAGTCGGACTCCGCATCCTTGGAATTCAAACTCGCATGGCAAATCATACCCGTAAACATCTGGTACCGCATCAAGCAGTTCTTCGGTGGTATGGCTGACTGAGGTTGCCTTCGTCACAGTCGATGCCCCACTCACAGCACTGTTTCTGCTGATGCTGGAAACCGTGGATACATCGCTTGGAGGGGTTGCAACTGGCAAAATGCGTCGTTGCGGAGGACTGGCATGAATAGCTACTTTTCTTGGGATATAATATCCAGGACGCCTCGGCTCCTCTTGATCATTCAAAAACCTGTCCATGGCCAAACACTGTAGCAGTTGTTGAAAACGAAGGGATTCGCTGACGAAGCTGGAGTTGCTTGGGACGAAGATCAAAGCTGTGGAGGTTTCGCAAGAAGCAGCAGCTCTCAAGCTTCTAACGAGATAATTCACACCGATCTGCCGTCGAAAGGGCGGCAGATGGTTTTGAATGTGATGAAAACGAGATGGATTGGTGTTGATCGTGGAGACGATGAGTCGTGGAGATCTGCGAATGCTCGCGTAGCTGTAGCTTTTCTGGTGGGTGGGTGTCGAAGGGATGTCTCGATGTTTCCTTTCCAATTTTCAAGTCACTTAAGGAATTATTCAAACAAATAACCTCACGGAACAGGATGATAGGACCAAGTGGATCAGTAAGTACTATATAAGAGATTTTGACCACGAGTGCTCAAAGTTGTGGCTCAAGACGTCTGCATATATTAAAGTCTCTCAGCATCCAGTCCCCTACTGCTTGGGGTCCCCCCCAGTTCAAGTGTCAGGCCTTTCTATTTGCAGATACATACGAGAAGGGTATTATTACCATCTACGATCAATAAGAATGCACACGTTCACATTCCCGTTTACACAAGACCAATGTTCTGGTGTTGCCATTCATTCCAAATGACAAATCTTACGCCCCGTTTCACTGATAAAGCAATTGCCCCTTTGCCATGAAGACTGTCGAATCCCGAGTCTCAAAATATTCTGATCTGATATACTCGTACCTTTGGTGCTGCAGCCTTCCGAACCCCTGCAGCCTGCCGTCAACGGAAGAACTCCTCGTGCATTGGGATTTTGCAAACAAACTTCTCCATGAGATGGACCATGGGATTGGTCTATGTTTCATTGTACACCGCCTGTTCGTTCAATATACGGCATGCGTTTGACTGGCCATCACCTGTATGCCATGCAAGTATACAATATTGTAGACATGAGGAGGGGACTTCGGCGCTTTCGCCTCACATGTTGACACGAATTCTCTAGTCACTTTCTCTGTGATTTGAAATGGTGATAGTGTCACACAAGTACTGCAATGGCCAGTGCGAACCTTCAGGCAAGGCGAGATGTGTGGTCGAAATCAAGGCAAAGAGATGCCTAAGAACCTCAAGAGGCGGTCAGGAACTTCACGCGCAAATAGGGATGATCTGTAAGACCGTCGTGTACGTGATAGGATTCCATCTCTGTCAGCTGCCACAATCGTTCATTATCACAACATCTCATAGATTTTGTCCTGATCCTCATTGGATGTCCTCGTAATAACAAATCATTGGAGTACGGAATAGCAGTATTCCCATGGTTACATTTCATTCACCCGTAACAAACTTTTCCTTTGAAGCTCTTGTAGAAGCCGGTGGTGCTACGATTCTTAGACCCGTGATGGTGCTGCTATTTCTAAGGAATTGGCAGTCCAGGTATCTTTTCAAGCTACAGTAAACCCGGGACATGAGCTGCAACAGCTTCGACAGTGCCAGTGTCCTTGAGATAACGAGACAATCATGGTCAGGGGTAATCCTGATCGTCATTGCTAGGATCAACTGTACCAATTTCATCTGAACAGAGCCTCCAAATAGATCGGCGATTAAACGCAATGATCGACATTAGTACGCAAAGATCCAAATGACACATCAAACGTTTCTACAGAGAGGATGCAGTTGGAATCTCTTTCAATTGGGTATCTTTTTTGGTAAGTTTGGGTTTTCTCGCAGGCCACGAGAACCTGCTTGTGGTCTGGACCTTCATTCCAAGCCGCAGTCAGTGAGTATGCCCAACCATATAAGGTCGGGTCATTAGCCGTACCCTATTCCCCATGTCTCAAAATCTCCATGGAGATTGAGATCATCAATGCCCAAGTTCCCATGCTGGGGGCATGGGAAGTTCGGCCCATTCATCAAGCCGTCTCTGCTATTCTGATATCCTCGGGTTTGCCTATCAATCAGGTGCACACAATACTCGGATCTTTGCCACAACATTTCTCAGATGACCTTGTTCTCCATTCTCATCACCGACCTTAAGGATTCCAGGAAACGTCACACAGCGTATTTCTCGCTCGTGTAATGTATCCTCATCCTCACCACCAATATCCTCCATACTACTGCCATCGAACATCTCTCGTTGGTGGTCTTCAATCAAAGGCATGGTAACAGTGAATTCCGCTTTCTGGGCTCTCAGGAGTCGAGATAACTCGATAGAGCTTGTAATCAAGCCCCGCAACGACTGGTCGCGTCCTTCCGACGTCTGAACATCAGTTATTGCATGCATGATTCCGTTTATTTCTTGGATGAATTTCTCCACAACGATTGTGGTCTCGTCTTGGAGTTTTTGAGGGGCTTCTTTTCGCAGAATGGCGAGTGTGGTTGAGCGCCATTGGTTCATACTTTCTGCAGAGCCTGTAGCGATTAGATATGTTGTGAGACAAGAAGACGGAGAGTGCTCACCTAGTGTGCTCAAGAAACTTTCTACCCTTTTTAACTCGTCCTGTCTCTCATTGGGCAAGCCGATGAAATATTCCTGGAACACTGACTCCACTAGTAGACGTGAGACAAGTGATTGGATGAAATGTATTTTACAGCCGTTGACAAGTCCCTCATATGTCGGTACTAGTCGCAGTAATGTTTGCTTTGTTTCATCGTTTGCCTTCTCGGGATCTACTGAATGTATTAGTGGCAGAGTAATAAGCATACTTTTAAGAGCAGAGTGAGGTAATTTTGGTGTGACATCGAAGCTAATACCCACCCACACAACGCAAGCAAGCAAGCACTTACCGATTTTCGCCCTCCTGAAATTCGAGATGACCCAATTCTGCAATCCATTCCCTAGCTTCTGCATCCTCTCCCCAAACGCCTCATCGGTGACCTGCTCATCCATCTTGGAATTCGCACTGACGAAACTCTTCAATCCCCTGACCTGACTCTGCAACATGACAATGACGTCTTCTTTAGCCTTTCCCTCCGCTAGCAACTCGTTATAGGCCTCCCTATAGGAATCCCGATCCAGCATCAGGCTCGAAATCCTGGTCTTGATATCGCGCTCCCTCTCCTCCCTCTGCTGCGCCGTCCCGCCAAACATCCTCAGCTCGGCGTCGTTGTTGAGGAAGGTCTGGTTGAGCGCCGAGTACTTCGTCTGCCACATCGCAGCACTCTCCGTCTCGGCAGCCAGTTTATGGGACAGCGACGACACCTCCCACTGGAAGTCCTCCTTCATCTTCTGCATCTCCTGTTCCAGCGCCGCGATCTTCTTCTCCTTCACATCGCCCTCC